>JABSTQ010009399.1:275000-411933 GCA_013358835.2 Ixodes persulcatus | reverse complement strand
ACCAAATGGGACCCTACGATTAGGAGAAGATTATGCCGCGCTGCTCAGCAAACGTACTATTTCTGGGAGACTTTAACGCCCATAATCACACCTGGGGAGATAAGCACACAACGACGCGCGGATCTGCTCTTGAGGCCACAGTGGACACGCTAGGGCTTGTTCTACTGAATGATGGAACCGCAACATTTGTCAGACCGGGGGTCTCCAGCAGTGTCCTGGACCTCAGCTTCGCTACACCACAACTCAGCGCACGATGGCAACCTCAACTTGACCGCTGCGGTAGTGATCATATCACGATCATTATCTCCTCCCCAAGCTCTACAAACGCTACACATAGGACCTGCAGAGTCGTCAATTGGGACGAATATCGCTTGCACCTCCAAGACCTGCTCTCAGAAGGAAACGTCGATCTCACAACGGCTATTTCATAAGCCCTATATGACGCCACGAGGCTGGTCCAGGTCCCGGTCTCCCGCCCGAATCCTGACCTCCTCTACCTCAAGCTGAGGGCCCGCCGACGGCTAGCCCAAAATCGTTCGCTACGTACAAGAAGAATGGAGGATATTCAGTGCTATAGGAGAATCGACGCAGCGTTCCGCCGCCATACTAACCGACTTCAGCGAAAACAGTGGCGA
Organism: Ixodes persulcatus; assembly: GCA_013358835.2. Lineage (NCBI taxonomy): Eukaryota > Metazoa > Arthropoda > Arachnida > Ixodida > Ixodidae > Ixodes > Ixodes persulcatus. Next base: position 411,298 of record JABSTQ010009399.1, on the reverse strand, counting down.
CAAAAATGTGAATCTCTTGGTGCTCCCGCTGGCGCAAGACAGGCTTGGAGGATGGCACGTGCTCTCGCATCAGAGGTAGTTCCTCGGCTTCAGATCTCGGCGTTTGCTATATCGCAAAATATTACATTAGCACGAACTGCCGAGCTTTTGGCCGATCAATTCTCCCGTCTAATCACTCCCCCTTCAGACTTTCAAATTAGCTCATCAGTGACCCCCCCTTCATCAACTGCCCAACATAGACTCCGACTTCACGCTTAAAGAACTTCAGCACGCACTTAGAAGATCCACCCGTCGTAGAAGCACTCCAGGGCCGGACGGGATAACGTATCAGGTTCTAAACAACATAGACACCATCATGCTGCCTAAACTATTGGAGGAGCTAAACTCAGTCTGGAGTACGGCGGCACTGCCGGATTCTTGGCTCAACTCCGAAGTTACACCAATCCGCAAACCAGGCAAACCGGTAGAAGATTTGTCATCATACCGACCAATTTCACTCACCTCCTGCCTTGGAAAAGTTCTCGAACGCATGATACTTAGAAGACTAGACTGGGCACTAGAAACAGTTGGCGCGATCTCTGAACAACTCTGTGGTTTCCGCCGTCTACGTTGCATGGCAGGTGCTATTGGGGATCTAGAGTCAGCGTTGGGGGAAGCCAAACAAGCTAATCACGGTTACGCCGTCATTTTCCATGATATTACGAAAGCATTTGATGCGATTGCTCACGATACTGTAATCAACCAGCGACAAGTCCTTGGCGTCACGGGACGTACAGTTGCCTAAATTTTTAATAATATCAAGCGAGCGTCGACCACCGGGACGGCCAGCGCTGTGCTGCGGAAAAATGCGGCGTCACGGGAGAGATTAAGCGATTCCTCAAGGAAGCGTGCTAAGCCCGCTTCTCTTTAACGTTGCAATGGCCCCTCTTCCCCGAAATCTCGCCCGTGATGACCGATCTCCAAGAATTCAAATATACGCGGATGATGTGGCCTTTTGGGCCACGTCACCAACAGCCATGCATGCTAAAATGCAACGTCGTTTACAGCTGACTCTTGACGGTATTTCGAAAGAAATTACTTGACTGGGTTTAACTATCTCGCCATATAAAACCGCGGTACTTGCTCACGAACCACGTGGCTTTAAGGCCAGCTCTTTCACGTACTCTGTAAACGGTACTCCCATAACAAGGATGCACAACCACATGTACCTAGGACTGGTTATTGATGACTGCCTTTCCTGGCGTCCAGCCGTGAAATAAACAATATCTCGGTCTGCCCTGCACCTCAACGTACTTCGCAGGATCCGAGGACAAACGTGAGGAACCTCACAATTTATGACTTTGCAAACGTATAGGGGACTGATACAATCCAGGTTACTCTATTCTTTCCCACTTGTACTCGTACTGGACGCTCAGGTCACGAAGATGGAGATCATTCAAAGGAAAACCCTCAGAATCTGCCCCGCGGTCTTCCCCCGTCCGCGCCGAACGTCCCGTCCCTACTTTGGTCGACGCTAGACAAAACACAATAGCTGATCTAGCGTTCCGTCAGGCACAACGACATATCGTCCGGCAGACCCTTATAAGGTCTACCTCCAACCTCTTACAACGCTTCGATAGACGTCCCAATTCCCGCCTAGGAAAAATCTACGCAGAGTTTAAGGAGTCGGTCGGTACACTGGATGACGACCCTCCTCCACCACCGCCTCATACAACTGTGTCTCTCAATATATCGGAAGAAATTCCCCAACTACGCAGCAAAAAGTTGGTCTCGAATGTGGTTTCCTGTAATCTTGCGGAAGAGCACGTCGACAGCTTTTTCGGCGGTTGGGTAAAAGTTTTCACCGATGGCTCAGTCTGACATCAAAAGATATCCTCAACTGCTGCTGTAATTATCCCTGAACTTGCCATTATGAAGCCCTGTCACCTCAACTTCCACACATCATCCACCATCGCAGAATTAAAAGCACTACTTGCTCTCGATACCCTCCACGACCTTCAGAGCCCAGAAAGGGCGGCTTTGCTCTCAGATTCCAGAGCGGCACTACAAATTCTCAGCAATCTGGAAGACGCACCTCCGATCGCCCGCAGCATCGCTTTCAAAGTCGAATTCTTAGAAAAGAAAGGCTGGACTATAGCCTTCCAGTGGTTGCCATTTCGCTGTGGGATCGACGGCAACGAAAGGGCCGTCCGAATCGCAGCTGAGGCACATGAACGCACCAACAGCACTCTCCACGTGCCGATGATCAACGAGGCCAGGCTTCTCATTGCACGTGAGACGCAAAAAAAGACACCCGGACCTAGGCGTAGCTAGAGGAACTCCACCGCCACCGGTACCCACCAAACTCGGCCGCCCAGAAGCAGCCCTTCTTCACTGACTCAGAACAAGTTCAGCTTTTACGGCCTCTTGGCTTTACCACGTCAAACGCGTGGACAGCCCACACTGTCAGACATGTCAAGTTCCCGAGGATATAGAACATCTCCTTTGTGACTGCCCAATCTTCGACGCTCAGCGTTCTAGACTCTACCTTGAACTTCGTCAAATAGGCGCAGCAAGGCAGAGCCTTTCGCACCTGCTTTCCCGCCTCGTCCCAGGGGCATCGCTACGAAAACATTCGCGCTGCTCCTGACATTCCTGGAAGACACCGGTCTTGCTGACCATCTTTAATGCTTGGTGTTCCTTTCAGTTTTCAGTACGGCGGGCCCGGCTTGGCGCAAGGCCTGTGACTGTGACGGGTAGCATGACCTTCTGCCATTGAGGTGGCAGACCTGACAGTGCTGGACTAGACACCACTTAATATCTTTTAATCAGTGTGTGTCTTGTTTGAACCTTCTTCTCTTTCTTCCTTCTCTCTCTCTTTTTCTTTTGCTGCTCAGACCGGGACTGGCAGGCCCCCATTAGAAGGAGTGGCCACACTGTTCCGGTTTTCCTTCCCCCCCCCCTTCTTGGTTTTAAATATATTTCAACGCTTACACACACACTCTGACCAGACGTACCATTGAGATCCAGCGTATGGAATGCCCTGACCTATGGCCTCAAGAACTGTCTATGCTGGTATTCACCTCAAGAAGTTATAAAAAGAAAGTCCGACTCCCCGAGGAACGTTATAAATTTCCTCCTTTTTGTATTGAATTAAGATATATGTAGGTGCATTTTAGATTAACCTTATGTTCTTTTATTAAGACTTAGAGAGCGTGACACTGTTAGCGCGAACAAGCGATCGCCGTTTTTTTTTTTAAATTTCTCTCTTTTAAACCAAGGGATGTCAATCAAGTTATTGTTGCTACGGAAAGAGCTCATTTAGTTTTATAATGTAAGCGATAAAATATCATGCTCTCTAATACTATTTAGAAGTAAAATGCGAAAATACGCCGATGTCGTGTTCGCGCTAACAGTGTCGCGATGTGTACACGTTTTGAACGCCGAATGGATCGTTTCTTCCTCTCTTATGAGAATTACCTCGCGTAGAGTACTAATAATGCGCAAACTTAATATATTTTTCTTGATGTAGCAACAAGTACAGTCATCTGTGCACAGTATAGATATAGTGTTGCCAAACAAGAGGCGTGTAGTCATTCACTTTCCTCCAATCGAAGTCGGTCGTAAAATAAGGCAAACAGGAAAAGGCAATTGTGCAAACCGAAAGTCTTTAGGCCGCCAAACATTCCACGCTACTCAAGATAACCGCAATATGCATTGCAGAACGTAAGAAAAAAAAAAGTGATCTACAAAGAACGTGGACAGAAGTAATAAAATATTCATGAAGTGCGCTTGGCTCGTTCAGACGCAGCTAAGCAAGAGCTTCCCCCTACACATGACAATTATCTTCAACGCTCACAGGTGTGATTGAGGAAAATTTTTGCACCCTTCGACTCGGGTCATCGGCAGTGGAAACACTGGGAACAGCTGTAAACAAGTCGTTAAGGATTGTGGGTAATAAAAAATAAGCAAAAGCTGGAGGCAGAAAAATGTAAGGGGATGAGTATGTGCAGCATGTAGAATTCGCTGTAGCAATTTTTATCCTCGTTTTGCTTTCTGAAATATGTGGTTTGCATTGTTGAGCAAAACAAAGATTCATCTACCTTTGAGATACACAGTTTCATGTACAATAAAAACATTTTGTAATCTATTGAACAAGCAGTACTTCAGGCACTCACTGTTAATTGTTTTAGAAAAGTAACTTTGCCATAAGTCATAAGGACATCTGTAAATCTGGGGTTCTTATTATCATAACAGTGCTCCACCAAAAGCAAAAAAATGTTGCAGACTTTTTTTTTTTTTTATGTGACGAAGTGTCGCAAGGAAGCCTGATATTTTTTGAAGCCCGAATGCGTGAACAACACTCGGAATGTGGCCAGCGTACGCAGGCCTTTAGAATTTTAGGTAATTGAAAAGGGGAATACATGAAAGAAGCCTTTCGCTTTGGCGGCAGTATGGTCTTTAACAGCTTTTAACAGCAACTACTTATAATTAAGGCGAAGTTCCGTTGAATGTTTAAGTCATTCTCTTCACTTCCTCGTAGCCTACGCTTGAATGGAAAGTTACAAACACCTGTATCTGACAGATAGCAGGCATGTGTGTTGCAATTTTCGCTGAAAGCAATGATTATAAGCGCGATGCAGGCGTATTGCGCACATACTTGGTCACCTCAAGATAATTATTGACGAATATGTATTGCCTCAGTAAGCTCTATCATCCGCTCACCCCTAAGTTGACCGGACTGTTGATGCCATACGTTCTCGCCGGTCCAATCAATCGCTTGCCTTTCATAGACTGACTCCGCTCCTGTGTCTGACTATTCGCAGAGAGGGTGATCGGGTGAAAGAAAGACAGTTGACTGGTCAAACGAGCTCGTAGCTTCCAACGCCTTGTAAGCTAAGCAGTATACTGAGGGATTTGCTGATGATCGTGATAAATATAGTCGGATATGTCACATTAGTGCAATTTTATACCTTACAATTAGGTGAAGCTGCCACTTCTAGGATCATTCACCAATACATAATATACTGTAAATCAGTTAGCAAGAGAAGTGACCGATCAGTGAACAACGTTCTACTCTGTATACTGACGAACTATTTCTGAAGCCCTGTGTATAGGAAAACCGCAGGCAGCACACCGAGTTGCGATTGTTTAAAAAAAACATGTGTAGAAATAATTTAAATGCGTATGCCATCGTTGGGCTATATATATATTGCATTCGAAATGCTGAATTCAAGGCACAACGAGAACGATGAACTGACACAATTTTTATTGTGAAACCTGCCATGCCTATACACTGACCGAACTACATTTCTAGGTAAAAAAAAAAGTAACCTTACAATTATTTTAAGGAATAAAACAGCGTTTTCTACCAGAGGCGTAGTGTTTTCATTTTTTCGGGGGGGGGGGGGGGGGGGGGCAGACTAAGAATGTGACTTCCAGGAGGGGAAGGGGGGGGGGGGTTGCAGGTGTTTCGAAATTGAAGCCCCTATAGAGTGGTTGCGTGTGCACACCAAAAGTGCGTCGAGAATGATACGCAGAAGAAATCGGCCCTTCAGTGAGCAAGCTCTGAAGATTTTATTCCCGCATGGTGGGTGCATTCTTTATGCAGTGGGGCACATAAATGATAAACTAACTCAGAAATTATATTTGTAACATTGAATAACAGTACATACCATCGAATAAACAAGACATACAAGGCAGAGTCAAAAAGGAACAGCAATTTATTTTTTATTTGCGTGGTAGTATAGAGATCATGAAAAGCCCTTATTACTTTTCACATAGTCACCTCCTCGCTCGACATGGCCCACGCTTCACAATGCTAGAGCCGCGGGGAAAAAAAAAAATCTTGTGGCTGACTCCGAGCCAGGAATGCCCGCCACTTCAGCCCATCAACTTCGGTCCCCGAAGCCCTTGAGGGTCGATAGTAAAACGTTCGAAGATGGGTGTGGAATCATCGACGCAGTCCTTTGATTTTTTGCGTCGCACGCATGTCGGCTGAGCAACACCCCCTCTAAGACATTCCTGGAAGACACCGGTCTTGCTGACCATCTTTAATGCTTGGTGTTCCTTTCAGTTTTCAGTACGGCGGGCCCGGCTTGGCGCAAGGCCTGTGACTGTGACGGGTAGCATGACCTTCTGCCATTGAGGTGGCAGACCTGACAGTGCTGGACTAGACACCACTTAATATCTTTTAATCAGTGTGTGTCTTGTTTGAACCTTCTTCTCTTTCTTCCTTCTCTCTCTCTTTTTCTTTTGCTGCTCAGACCGAGACTGGCAGGCCCCCATTAGAAGGAGTGGCCACACTGTTCCGGTTTTCCTTCCCCCCCCCTCTCTCTTCTTGGTTTTAAATATATTTCAACGCTTACACACACACTCTGACCAGACGTACCATTGAGATCCAGCGTATGGAATGCCCTGACCTATGGCCTCAAGAACTGTCTATGCTGGTATTCACCTCATCACCTCAAGAAGTTATAAAGAAAGTCCGACTCCCCGAGGAACGTTATAAATTTCCTCCTTTTTGTATTGAATTAAGATATATGTAGGTGCATTTTAGATTAACCTTATGTTCTTTTATTAAGACTTAGAGAGCGTGACACTGTTAGCGCGAACAAGCGATCGCCGTTTTTTTTTTAAATTTCTCTCTTTTAAACCAAGGGATGTCAATCAAGTTATTGTTGCTACGGAAAGAGCTCATTTAGTTTTATAATGTAAGCGATAAAATATCATGCTCTCTAATACTATTTAGAAGTAAAATGCGAAAATACGCCGATGTCGTGTTCGCGCTAACAGTGTCGCGATGTGTACACGTTTTGAACGCCGAATGGATCGTTTCTTCCTCTCTTATGAGAATTACCTCGCGTAGAGTACTAATAATGCGCAAACTTAATATATTTTCTTGATGTAGCAACAAGTACAGTCATCTGTGCACAGTATAGATATAGTGTTGCCAAACAAGAGGCGTGTAGTCATTCACTTTCCTCCAATCGAAGTCGGTCGTAAAATAAGGCAAACAGGAAAAGGCAATTGTGCAAACCGAAAGTCTTTAGGCCGCCAACATTCCACGCTACTCAAGATAACCGCAATATGCATTGCAGAACGTAAGAAAAAAAAAGTGATCTACAAAGAACGTGGACAGAAGTAATAAAATATTCATGAAGTGCGCTTGGCTCGTTCAGACGCAGCTAAGCAAGAGCTTCCCCTACACATGACAATTATCTTCAACGCTCACAGGTGTGATTGAGGAAAATTTTTGCACCCTTCGACTCGGGTCATCGGCAGTGGAAACACTGGGAACAGCTGTAAACAAGTCGTTAAGGATTGTGGGTAATAAAAAATAAGCAAAAGCTGGAGGCAGAAAAATGTAAGGGGATGAGTATGTGCAGCATGTAGAATTCGCTGTAGCAATTTTATCCTCGTTTTGCTTTCTGAAATATGTGGTTTGCATTGTTGAGCAAAACAAAGATTCATCTACCTTTGAGATACACAGTTTCATGTACAATAAAAACATTTTGTGAACTGCTAAGTATTGACGGAAACAATTGGAACATATTTTAAGATGAAATGGATAATGATCCCCAGTAAGTCCATTGAGTTCTCGAAAGATGTTACTGTTTGCCTAAATTTTACATGGCTGAACCTAAATGATTAAATATTAGAACAGATTTGGGGATGCTGCTGATATTGATGAGAGCGTAAATTCGAAAGTGTTGGGCATTGTTTTTCCTTTTCGCTTTTATCCTGTTTAACATTTACTACTAATTTGACTCATTGACAAGTGCACCACTAAGAAGGCGTTAAGTTGTTGGTGGGTCACTGAAAATAAGAATAAATAAACAAATAATAAAATATAAATAAATAAATTGCGGTACTTTTTGACTCTGCCTCATATAACAAATTTGTAGTGCTTGCCAAATTACCGTTCTCACACATCTAATGATACGCTGCAGCTTGTTACTTCATTGCATTCGCCTTAGCACTTTCACTCACAATAATATCAACAAAACAAGCAAAAAAGTAATAAATTACATATTGACAACACACACATGAAAGGGACACACAATTTCTATTTTTCATGACAGTCTCTCTCTCTCTCTCTCTCTCTCTCTCTCTCTCTCTCTCTATATATATATATATATATATATATATATATATATATATATATATATATATGTGTGTGTGTGTGTGTGTGCTCAAATATAATTAACAGCGATACAAAATGAAGCAAAAACATATCGAACTTTTGACTTATAGTTTACATGCATACAAAATATTGAAGAACAAATCGCAGTTTATCACACAAGGTAAAATTTACGCTACTTCACAATGGCTTTTTACACGCGCACTGAACAAAGTACAAAGTGAACACAAACATTACAGTTCTTTGTGATACTGCTTTATACATATAGATGAAAACCAAGTACACAAAGGCAAATCGGTAGCGTATTAAAACATATGATAAATGAACGTACGACAGGAGAGAATAGGGCTCATGAATGAACAAACCTTTGGAAAATATCCTTGGGAAGGTGCAAAAGAAGATAGTCTTAGTTCGCAACATCAAACGCGTTTTCTCTAACAACTGTTCGCTTTACGAAATCGTTTGCTACAATAAATAGGTCTACTAGGCGAGAAAGGTCCTTGTGGCAATGGAGCACGGCGGTATGGTTTAGTCTAACCTGACCCATCGTAGAGCGTAGGTAAGTCTTAACTCTCCGGAGGCACGAGAAAGACCTTTCTGACGTGCAGGAAGTTACAGGAATTGGCAATGCAATTCGAAGAACCTTAAAAACCTCTGGAGGAAGAACTCTCAAGGGTTCACCTTCTTTTCCCGAAAGAAGGTTTCTTACTTGATATGTAACAAGGCCCGTGGCGCGTTGCTTTGCTATTTCCATCAACATGTATCTGTGAAGTTATAGGCGGCCCGTATTCAGATCCCCTTTATAGAATTCACGCAGTAGGAGCTGTCGATTTCTCCCGTTAGAAACCTTTCGAGTTGCGTCATGTGATCCTACATTTTTGAAGGAAACCGCGTTCGCAGGGATGCATGCACCGTGTCAATAATTACATAGAAGCATTGCCTGCAGAAATCTTCCGGAGAATAAAAGACATGTGCATGGGATTCTTCATCATCATAATGACGTGGTGCTTGCCGCTGTCTCTTCGGAATGCCGTTTCCCCAACCTTAATTTCTCCCGCTCTAGTGGAGACATTGCTCCAAAAAACAAGGGAAGTCGTCAGGGAGTTGACCGACACTCTCTTTAACCGCCTTCACTATGATCTCTGCGTGGCTAAACTGTAGGATCTTCTCCTGGAGAGCGGTATTTACACTTTCCAATCTATCAAATACAAGGAGCATAAGCCTAAGCATAAAATAGGCATGGGAGTTCTGGAGTGCCTTTCCGCGCCCACTCGCTTTGGCTCCAGTGTCATTCTTTTCATCCGATGAAAGCGTGAAAATAAATTTTACTAGTTCGAAGTAGTTACTGGAGACCAACCGGAGTGAGGACGCCTTCAGCGTCCATCTGGGTTTGCAGAACTGTCTCAGAGCAGGTGCTCCTTCCTTCTGAAACTGTTGGAACCATCTGAGGCGCTTTGGAAATGTTTTAACAAAACTGACGAGCTCTGTGAACAAGCTAACAAAATCCCGACACACATCAATTTTCCTGCACGAATCTTGCAGCACTAGGTTCAGTGTGTGTGCAAGGCAATGTATGGAAAAGAGCTCTTGTTTCAGTATCTTGCGGTTGACCTTGAAGCCCACCGCTTTTGCCGGGAACGTTTGCAGCTCCACCATAGCATTGCCCACGGCAGTTCTCGATTCGAAGGTTGAATCTACAAAGCACATTTTTCGAAATAGAAAAGAGAGTAGGCACTCTGGTGTCCGGGGTTGCAGAAAATTCAACGATTACCTCCTCCACTTCGAGGTTTTCTTTAGCGTACATAAGGCAAAATGATAGTTGTTACTACGTAGCTATGTCGGAATTTTCGTGAGCAATTACTGCATAAAACTCTCCATCGTGCACTTCTTTTATTATCGAAGCATGCTGTGGGTTATTAGCTCCAGCATTTCGTTCTGTACGTCTGGGGAGGTCCACTTATAGCCTGTTCTGTTTAGCGATGCTGCTAGCCCTGGTACATCAGCTTCGCGCAACAGTAAAAGCTGCCTCAAGTTTCCCTCGTCATCATCGTGACCGCGCTGTGCGAGACTATATGAACGCCAAAAAACGAGCAGATGACATATTGCCAACAAAGCTTTACGACTTCCCTTCATTTGCTGAGGTTTAGACTCTGAGAGCACAGAGTCTAATTTATTTATTTCACCAATTTAGTCCTGTGCTTGTAGTTGTCAGTGCTACGGAAGCCGCGGGATGAAGCGCTGAAGTTTCATGACTTACCTTTCCAAAGCTTTTTTTCCAGTTCTGGAAACCACTTTCAACGAAAGCGGTATACGCATCTTTGTCTCGCGATGTACATGGGAGGGGAACTGTTTTCTCACTAGCGATTACGCAGGTGGCAAAATACACCTTCCCGGTCTGTACCCTGTACGAAAGCCGTAGGTGGATTCCCAACTCTTCAAGAAGCCTCGTCCATCGTTGCTTTTAGTGGATGCCGGTCGAGTATATTCATGGCGACCACGAGAGCTTGGCTTGCCAGTTGAAGTCACATTCACGATCGCTGAAGGTGATTCTAGAAAGTTGTCCACAATCGGTGTTGAGGGACTCGCATCCCTGGATGTACCGGCCACAATCGGAAGGCAGGTCTCGCCATTGTGAGGAGTAATGCCTGCAGCAAGATCTTGCGTATGCGTTTTGGATGCTTCAAGTGACAACCGCGGTCTTTTGATGATATATCTGTTCATTGTGCATGTCCAGGACCTACAAGAATATTGTAACAATTGGTGTGGGGTGGTTGACAATTGAGGGCAGGGGTGCTAAACTCATGATGTAATCCCGAACAATTTTGAGGGCACGTGAATAAAAGTTTTAGAGAGCTTGAACACAAAATCTGGAACACTTTAGAGTACCCAAATATCTGATCCACAAGGTTTTTCAGCACATAAATTTATATATTAAATAATTTGCGATCGCCACGCCAGCCACAGGCCGACACGGGAACCTGTGAGCAGCCCCTTGCGGCTCCTGGTTTCAAGAGGAAAATACCGCAATCTTGCGGGTTTCTGCTTGTTGCTCGTTTCTGCTGTGCATTTGCCTAAAGCCTCAAATATTTTAAAACCTGGTCTATTCTCTGCTGAGCTGCAGATAATCGATCAGTTTTTGTACATTGTCAAAGTAGAAAGTTGAAAAACAAAATTAAACCATAAAAACACAACAGTATGTAGCGTCAACGCAACATAAAAAAAATATCTAGGAAAGGCATAAACCGCAGTTTTGTCCAAAAGAGGCAAGCACCAAAACTTGAATTACGCGTGAATTAGTTTTCATATGCATCCCAACGTGGCTTAGCAATTACCTTGCGTTAACTATACTTTACTCTATGGTGCTCACGAGGTTATTATATGACCGAACAAAACATGTCTAAATTTTCATTTCTATTTCAAGACATAATACAAACACACATACTGTAATAAAGTAGAAAGTTGGGCTAGTTGGTAGTTTTTATACATAATAATAAAACAGCGCAAAAATATACAAAATGAAGAGACACACCGGATAGAACGAAGCGCTGACTCGCAACTGGATTAAAATCCTGCTGCCAACAAAGTTGGAAGTATTTTAGGCACATTATACATATAAAATAATCAGTACAAAAATTCTATTCACGTTAGGTGAGAATAATAACCAACACGCTAGTAGTCTCCATTGGTTACCTCGTGTGGGGGGCGCGAGGTCCTACCACTTTATTTAATGTGAGGACATAGAGACAACGAACGACGTGTCTGCCTATGATGGCGGCTTCAGAGCATTCCTTTCACGAGCTCTCCGAGGCGCGTGCGTGCGTGTACTGCGCCTCGAGCCATCGTTTTTATTTTGATGAGAAAGATGGATCTGTCGGTGCTTTGCACTGTACAGATATGCCCCTCCCCCCGCCTCCCCCCTTTAGCGAGGAGCCCCAACGATCGATTAAAGAAACGAAAGAAAAAACAGCGACAACATATAGGGAGTATTCACTGGCGGCCATACCTGTGTGCGCGACTGCCGAGCGCGTGCTGGCGCCGAGCATCCACAGTTCTTCTCCAACGTGCATTCCACGCCATCAAGATTGCCGGTCTTAGCAGCCTATTATTGAGAGCTCGCTCTGAGCATGCGCTCTAAAGAGCACCCACAAATATGGCGTCCTGTGAATACTCCCAATAGTTGTAACCACGACCGGCTTGTTGGAACGCTAGCCGTGGTTATGAGTTTGTCCAGTGAACTTGAGCACACCTCCTCCGAGACTACGGACTTTCCTCGCGCGTCTCACATGTGATGAGGTTCACAGGTGCGTGCTCCAGAGGGGCTGGCAGAGAGATGGTATCTCGTCGTCCATTGATCTGTACAACGAATCCACTTGGCTTCTTTTCCAGAACTGGGAACGGTCCCATATAGTGTGGTTGGAGCGGTTTCCGTCGGGCTGTTTGGCACACGAACACATGTGTTGCACTGTGCAAATCTTGAGAGACGTAAGGCGTCTTAGCAGATACCGCTCGCGTTGGCACTGGTCGAAGGTCCGCGAAGATGTCTTTTACCTTTGTGGCGTAGTCTTCTGGCCTTGTGGTTGTAGAGGGGTCGACCTCGAAAAAGTCCGATGGTAGTCGCAGGGTCGTCCCATAGATGATTTCGGAAGTTGCACAGCCCAGGTCCTGCTTCAGCGCCGTTCGGACCCCAAGCAAGACGAGCGGAAGCTGTTGTCCCCACTCGCTGGGGTTAGCGTGGGCCATAAGCGCGGACTTGAGGTAACGACGTAAGCGCTCAACCAGGCCGTTAGACTGCGGATGGTATGCAGTTGTCCGAGACCTCATTATGCCTAAGATTCGGGACAACTCGGTGAACAAGTTGGATTCGAATTGTTGCCCTCTGTCGGTGACGATTTCGGATGGGCATCCGAAGCGCGCCACCCAGGAGGACGCGAATGCCTCGGCGACGGTGGCGCGCTTCAGATGCCCATTTGGTGGCCCGGTCGAGGACCATGGACAACGGCGAACCCCAAAGAGCAGCAGCTGGATCCCCGGCTTCCATCTCGTCGGTTGCAGTGCAACTTCGGCCATACTGGGACAAAAATCACGTCCGGGTCACCAAATATGTAGGGGCCGCTAGGTCCTATCACGTTCTTTAAAGGGAGGACATAGAAAGAGACAACGAACGACGTGTCTGCCTGTGATGGTGGCTTCAGAGCATTCCTTTCACGAGCTCTCCGAGGCGCGTGCGTGTACTGCGCCTCAAGCCATCTCTCTTATTTTGATGTACGCGTCCAGCATATTTTAAATAAAATAGCAGTACAGCACTGTATGAAAGGCCACTGGCCATCTAAGATTATTTGGGAATAGGGTGTCCAGAAAAAACAAAACACTCACCAATATTTAACTTGGACAGAGCAGTGATGAAATGTTAACAGGCCAGGTACAAAGCGCCTTGAAAATTTCAGGAGGTCGCGTGTCGGACCGAGGAGTGATACAAGTGTAAGGATGCAGACCTGGCATATTCTGTTATATGCTTAGACGTTATTGTTTTTTCGCCCTTTTCCTTCGATGAACGTTGTTGGTAAAAGTACGTCTGAGCTTCTATATATGGTGTGTGTTCGTAAAACGTCTTGATGGGCGTGTACCAAATTCCAACACCACGGTCTACTGGACAAACGGTTGTTGTTGCTTGGATCCGTCTCTTTCGGTACATCATCGAAGGCTTTTCTTCTCTAAAGCATTACTGACCAATCGAAGACGCATATCAGGTCCTTTACCGGCACTCTTGAGTCGGGCCATAATGACACCCATCTGGAGACACTAACCGAAGCAATGTCACCGTTTTCCCTGGGCTAACATTCCTCCTCTTTGCTATAAAGCGCTTCAAGCTGTTGTCAAAGCAGTGCTTGTATACATTGTTCGCCACGGTGAGCTGGCGGTGTAGTCCAGAAGGGTGTGCAGTTTCTCTAACCTAATCAGTTTTGAACGACCAGCTCATCTTTCGTCTAGTCGTACACTAATCTTGAGCCGCACCTTACTAAGGGCAGCCACCAAGAGTTCCCAATTGAATGGCGCTGTCCATTCACTAAACCAGCCGGGAGACCACCAGGAAAAGAAATGAAAACCCCTAGGACTTTTGTGCGCCCTTTTCTCCCCAAAACGTGTCCGGTTTAGGTGTGTCGCCTGGTGTGACGGTGGTTCCATTCCTCGAGCGGCGTTTCTATAATCTTCGGCTCGCCTGAACAAAGACTCCCCTCGCCGTCCGGTGGATTCAGCGTTTTCTGTGTGCCGCCAGCCGAATGTAATCGGTCCTTTTACAAGCAGCTTTTAGCTTTTGGACACGGTCCATTAGAAAACAATTCGTCTTCACTCTGATCGCGGCGTCAGGCGAAATTTGGCTGAAAGGATAGCAGCGCGTGTTTTTACTCGAAAAGAAAATGGGCGAGGCCTCTTGGAGGCACAGTTTGTGCTTACGATTCAAGAATGTCAATTGGTTTTTCGTTTAGGGGCTACTATATTAGTATGCGCATCTGCGCGCGGTTCTGGTTACCATTTAGTCATCGTTAGGTCCTGCTTTATCCCATAACTCCAATACTCCATAGCAGAGATGGCAGTAATTTCATTACTGTAATGGAATTACAATAATTAAATTACTTTTGGGAGTAATGAGTAATGTAAAATATTACTTCTCTAGGCTAGTATTTTAGTAATGTAATGAATTACTTTCAGCCAGTAATTTCGAAAAAATACTCATTACTTTTGAAATTACTTTTGTCCTAAATTAGAAAATTCGTTTGCAAGCTGAGAAAACCTATTTTACATGGTGAAACATTGTGAAAGATCATCAGAGGAAATAATCGACGGCCACCTGAGCACAAAGCCTTGTACGAAGAGCTGGACAGACGCACAAAGGAGGGCTGGAAAGGCGAAGGAGAAAAGCTTGCGTGTAGACATCGCTGGAAGGCAACGGCTTACGAACTCCTCGTACGACGACAGATTCACGGCGTCCCGTCATCACGACGACACTATACTTTGTTCATCCCTCAGCTGACAGTGCTGTGGGAGCTGCAAGCTAATCAGAACCAATCAAACACCTTTTCTTAATCACGTGTCCCGTCCCTTTCTTTTGCGCGTGGGTATGAACGAGAGCGTGGTTACGTGGCGAACGACAGACATGTGATTGCTCCAACAAACACGTAGCTTCCACCTTTCATCCCTAAGCTGACAGTGCGTCAGCTTAGGGATGAACGGCTCATAGGCTACAAGGTGACGGGCACATCACCAGTGAGTTAAACATAATTTAAAACCTGAGAGGACAGGACACACAGATCCCCAGTTTTGTACTTTCGTCAAGCAAGGTCGAACCGTAAGCTTCGACCATTGTGAACTACAAATGACTGGAATAAATAGTTAATTCCAAATGCCTTGTCAAAGCCCCAGAACGTTTCGTGCGTCCTCGAGCAAAGCAGATGCTGCACGCGGTATGCCTCGCTGCCTTCCCTTGGGAAGTTTATTCGGGAATAAGCTTACAAGCAGATATCACCCCCCGTTTGTTGGGAAAGTACACAATTTAGGAAGCTCGCGCCATTCCTCAACTGGCGACGCTTCTGCTTAGCAGTTATGCGGGCCCTTTGTGTAACAATGCACAAAAACTTGGGCTCTTCGGGTGTGTCGAAAAATGCTCCTTGAAAGGAATGACCGAGAATAGGTCAACTATACTCGGCGAAAACTTTTCTTGACAATGCAGTGGAGGGTACAGGCACGCGTCCCCTCTCCCATTTTGAGCGCTGAATAAAGCTGTCCGCGGGCTCTCCTCCTCTCTACTGCATTGCCAAGAAAAATTATCGCCGAGTATAGTGCTCTCGGGAGAATAGAATTCGATTGCGTCCAAGGCGGAATGGAAATGTTTCACGTGACGACCCCATGTAAGAACGAGGTGCCATTGACAGACTTAACAAACTGACACGAACTACAACTTCTAAATCAGGAAGAAGGAAACATATCACCCTTTTAGTAACAACCTTCACCGTTGAATGAACAGCGAAACCGGTGAGTCGACTGTCTTTCTGAGTCACATCTAAAGAAGCTATTCATCATGTTTAGCACTTATGTCATGTGCGCCAGCAAAACCACTGTTCAGTCTGCTTCACTTTGAGGCACACAAAGTTGTTGCGGTGTAAACAGGAAGATCTGAGTTTTGGTACATGTAGACCAACTCAGCCCTTTGACGTGACATCACTGCGGTGGCGCTGCTGTCGGCACTGCGCATGCGCAGCGCCTCGCTTCTCCGGGATCTGTCACTGCACACGCGCTGTGAGGGCAAACGAGTGCTTGTTTTGTAAACACTGTGTTGGTGTATACGGTAAATAAAATGAGCGAGAATTACTGCCTCAAGGTATTCTAATGTCAATGTAATTGCAAAATAATTTCATTACGTTTGGAAAGTAATTGTAACGTAATGTCATTACCTTAGTCTGCGGTAATTTGTTGTGTAATTTAATTGCATTTTTGCAGTTTTCATGAAAGTAATTGGTAAAGTATTTTAATTACTTTTTGAAAGTAATTTTGCCATCTCTGCTTTATAGTTGCTGAGTCCCTTCCCCTTCTTTGTCACGTAGGCATCGAATTCCCGGTACGTCCCTGGCTGCCTAGGCCGCCTGTGCTAAATGTTCATAGCTGGTGCCTATTCTGTGAACTATTTTGCACGAAAGGCGGGCATCCCGGACGGCGCGAAAACAAAGGGCCAAGGGAGGGGGGGGGGGGGGGCGCCTAGAGTTTGCTCCGGGGGGGGGGGGGGGGGGGGAGGGAGAAGGGGTGGCGGCAGGCGCCCCACTGTCCCTCGCCCCCCCCCCCCCCCCCCCGGTAGTTGACGCTTATGGCTTCTTCGTTATATATACATATATATACCTATACACACATATATATATATATATATATATATATGTGTGTGTGTGTGTGTGTGTGTGTGTGTGTGTGTGTGTGTGTTTGTGTGTGTGAAAGCGTTGCAAGTGCATTGCGCGATTTGAGTTTCACTGATAATGCACTAACGAGGCTGCACAAAACTTCATTCACATGAAAAGTTGCAATAAACCTTTGGTAACTCGCAACATTTACAGTAAAATATGTCTAGACAATGAGCAGACGACATTTCGAATGTCACACGGACGATGCCACTGTTGTCAACACTATTTTTAATATTTTTGAATCACGACTTTGGAAAAACATTGATGCAGTCCTGTTCATAAGTGCTGCAGCAATGTTTCGTTCATTATGCACCAACCATGTGTCGACTACATTGTAGATTATTTGCAACTATGCACTTGAACTTTTTCAGCAATCTTGCAGTGTTGCAACGACAGCAGAATATCTAGTGACAATGAGCAGACAACAATTGTAGCGTTGCACAGAATATGTCACATATGTATATAATATTCACAATTTTCGACTATTACAATCCAGCTACGAATCGTGGCAACAGTGTTGTTCATCAGTGCTGCAGCAATGTTTCGATAATTATGCACTCGACATATGTCGACTACATTGTACATTATTTGTAACTTTGCACTTGGAGTTCTGCAGCAGTCTTGCAGCGTTGCTTGAGCCTGCAGCGGCTCGATGCTTCAACATTGGTAGGACATTTTCAACACTGTAAATAAAGCTTTGCAGCATTCTTTCAAGATTCATGCAACATAATTCTTATGCTGCTGCAAAAAGCTACTGCAAGTAGATTTAACAGTCTGCCTTACCGCGCCCACAAGCGTCCGATTACACAATCTCATGCGTTCCTCATTATCACCGATGCACTCGGAGTTTAGCAGGAATCTCGCAGCGTTGCTTGAGGCCGCTCGGCATCTTAATGCTTCAACATCGGTGGGACATTTTCAACAGTAGAACTGAATCGTTGCAACATTCCTTCAACAATTGTGCAACATTATACCAATGCTTATCCAACAAGCTACTACACGAAGGTTTACCAGTCTGCCTAACCGCGCCCACAAGCGTCCAGGGATTACAGAATCACATACGTTCCTCATTATCACCGATGCAATCAGAGCTTAGTAGGAATATTGCAACATTGCTTGAAGCCGCTCGGCATCCCAATGCTTCAACATCGGTAGGACATCTTCAACAGTGCAATTAAAGCGTTGCAACATTTTTTCGACAATTGCAAGTAGGTTTATCCGTCTGCCTAACCGTGCCCACAATCGTCCAGGGATTACACAATCCCACTGCGTTCCTCATTATCACCGATGCGCTCGGAGGTTAGCAGGAATCTTGCAGCGCTGCTTGAGGCAGCTCGGCATCTTAATGCTTCAACATCGGTGGGGCATGTTCAATAGTGCAACTAAATCGTTGCAACATTCTTTCAACAATTGTGCAACATTATTCCAATGTTTATCCAACAAGCTACTGCCAGTAGATTTACCAGTCTGCCTAACCGCGACCGCATGCGTCTCGGGATAACAGAATTCCACGCGTTCCTCATTATCACCGATGCAATCAGAGCTTTTCTAGGAATATTGCAAAATCGCTTGAGGCCGCTCGGCATCTCAATGATTCAACATCGGTAGGACATTTTAAATAGTGCAATTAAAGCGTTGCAACATTTTTCAAGATTCTTTCAACATTATTCGTATGCTGCTGCAGCACGCTACTGCAAGTAGGTTTACCACTCTGCCTAACCGCGCCATCAAACGTCCCGAGATAAAAGAATCACATGCATTACTCATTATCACCGATGCACTCGGAGTTTAGTCGGAGCAGTTGCAATGTTGCTTGAGGTCGCTCGCATCTCAATGCTGCAACATCGGTAGGAAATTTTCAACAGTGCGATTAAAGCGTTGCAACATTCTTTCAACAAGCTTGCAACGTTATTCCTATACTGCTGCAACAAGCTACAGCAAGTGGGTTTACCAGTCTGCCTAAACGCGCCCACAAGCATCCCGGGATTACAGAAGCCCATGCATTACTCATTATCACCGATGCACGCGGAGTTTAGCAGGAATCTTGCAGCGTCGCTTGAGGTCCCTTAGCATCTCAATGCTTCAACTTCGGTAGGACATTTTCAACAGTGCACTTAAAAAGTTGCAGCATTCTTTCAAGAATCGTGCAGCGTTATTCGTATGCTGCTGCAACAAGCTACCGCATGCCCGCCTAACCGCGTCCAAAAGTGTCCCGGGACTCCGGAATCCCTTGTGTTCCTCATTACCAGCACCTGGGATGCACACACTGCAGTGCCGTTGCTGAACACATCGGCAGAAGCGACGCGATAATCACTTGGAAAAGCGACATGGTTCACCAACGCGGCGGCTTTCTCACCCAAGGCGAGAAGCAAACAGGGCGTGACTCAGCAGAGAAACATAATCGACGACAACAATAGGAATCCAGACAAACAGACAAGTTTTAATATCGTGCCAGAAAGGAGGCAGCAGACCGTACAGATATCGCGGACCCGGTCGCGGTATTTACAAACATGCGACATCCTCACCCGCACGTGGTCCGTGCAGTGCCCGGGAATAATATTATGAAGACACGGGCGCTTCCATCGGTGCATCAAGTTACAAGAGTTGCAACGATCTGTGCAATCTGCAGAGTAGCAACTTTTATCTTCTACAGTTCTCCACGATAAGAAAAAAAATCTAATTCAGCCAATTTTGGGAAAAAAATATACCAGAGCATTTGGCGCTCCACGAAAATCCAAAAGGCGTACAATCTTGATTACATTTGTAATGCACAAACATAGAAAATGTGACGAGCAAAGCGTATTGCCCTGTATCAAAGCACAACATATGGGGTTGCCGCAGCAACGTTTTCCAGATTACCGTTACCGCATCAACCCTGCACGCTACGGTGTCGATATCTCAAGAGTGCTATTGAACCTTTTTTTTTTTTTTCCGCAGCGTGTTCTTTTGCTTTATTATATCGGCAGCGTGTCCTCTGTGAATGTGCAGGAGAATGACTAGTTCGTCAATCTTCTACGGGTTATTCCGGGCAGGGCTTCCGGTGCTCTTTCTGCGTTTGGTTTCAGAATTAGTCGGCAAAAACGAGAATACCAAATAATGAATATATATGCCGTTGCCTTTTCCTATTTCAGGAAACTGTTAAAAACCTGTCCAGTCTATAATTATTATTATGATTATTATTATTATTATATTATTATTATTATTATTATTATTATTATTATTATTATTATTATTATTATTATTATTATTATGTTGTTGTTGTTGTTGTTGTTGTTGTTGTGTGTATGTTAATGCAGCCGAAAGTTGTCAGCCTCGACGGGCGTCTGGTGTCTCAGCTGTAAATGAGCAATTTAGCCAGTGCAGTACAACCGCTAGCCTGGGATCTTTAACGTGCATCACGCAGTAGTGATACACGACCGGAGACCGGTACGATGCTCCGAGGTTGTGCGCGCTAGCCAATTCGGCCACCGATCCCCAATAATAATTACCATTAAAACTGACATTCCAACAAAATTTATCAAACAAAAACACTGCACACACGTGCAGTAATGCACATAAGCATGGGAATGCAGTAATACCTGCATCCGTAGGAGACATGCAACGTACCAGTTTCCTCGAGGAAGTTGCACATGCATTGTTCCTTTCTTCGAAATGCCGGAGTGGGCTATATGATCTCATCACTTTGGAGAGGACAAAACACCAGCTGTTGATGACTCGTGGGCATTCTCTCGATGCTCGGTGGCGATTAATGAATCAGAGAGTGTACATCTTCGGCTTGACCATGAGAAAAATTGGCGGACGACGCTCGGGATATTTTATACATACATTTCTTTCAGCGTTCATGAGCAGTCTATGTACTAGAGACAGATTTCTAGAGGTCGTTATAAAGTATCTGTCGGATAATATAGGTTAGGACCAGTGGAGCAGGAAAAAAAAAAAACAATTTCTTGACCATTCGCAACCCGGAAATGTTTGCATAGCTTCTGGTAAATCATGCTGATAAAGAAATTCAGCTAAATTTTATAAACAAAATTATGCCTGCAAGTAGTTATGTCTCAGAGCGGCGAGTTTGTCATTTTGCATGTTGCACGGTATGCCACTGTGCTCCGCAGTCCAACTAGAATTCCATGGTACGACTAAGTACCGTGGTTGTATGACCATGGTCTCTCAATTACGATAATTTTTCTTTTTTCTTATTTATTTATATGCTAAAATATTTTGATCACCAAAATATCATGTCATTCTAAGACTGGAGATGAAGTTTGATGGAATAGCATATGTTATTCTTGTATGTCTAAGTACGATATCACAAAGCGAAAGTCTTCTCGATGGTTGATTTGTTAGTATGCAATCAAGACCAGGACTGAAATATTGAGCAATGGCATAAGCGTCAGTTGCTGCTGTTACCAGACTAAACACTGTCAGCTTCGGACGTTTTTGTTTCACTGTGCGGATATATAAATAATTTTAGGAGACACCTGGTGTCCTAACATTCTCGGAATTTCAATTGGACGCATATTATATGCCATGATCCCAAGTCGCTACGTAAGTGTACGCAATGTTCTTCTGCAATAACTGTGGCAAGTAAGAGATGGTAGTTCCGTTAAGTAAATCAGTGCGTGCATTTTTCCCCCCCTAAAAGCAGAGACACCAAGTAAGAGGTTCACTTGCTTCAAATGGAATAAGAGCATCAAACAGATGTAGCACGGAGACGTGGTGCACAAAAGCACATTCTCAGAGTATGCGCCAGTAGGAAATTCAGTCGAGTTTTCAAGGTCCGGGCAGTCTGTGTAAGGGTGACGGAGTACGAAATTGCTTGGCTCCCAAACGCAGTGCACAGGTCTAGTGCTGACACTGATTAGTGCCACGTCGTGTCTGCGACGCAACGAAAGACGAGGGCGAATTGATTTATCCTGGTTTCAGGTGTATTTTCAGGTTTTTACTGCGTGAGTGAACGTAAGTAATATACCAAGAAAACCGTGATCACGAACAATCCAAGATTAGTCGTTTATCGACTGGTAAATTTATTCCACGTTCGTTTAGAAAAGTTTTCATATCTAGCCTCTCATGCAACTGTGTTTCATGCATTTCTAGAGAGTGTGGAGATCTGGCTGCCCTCCCCCGCGCCGACCCTCCGGGCCCTAATTTCCGGCCTCCGAGATACGTCATGCCTCGGGGGAGCGGCCATGGCCTCGCGTACCACAAGGTCCGGCTGGACCGCTCCCCTAAGCCAACTGACGTCACGGGACTGGCCTCCCAGAACAAAGGGGCGAAGGCTTGAAAAGGGGAAGCCGGACAAAGGACGGCAGCTCTCTCGAACGGCGGCTCTCGAACGGCGGGACACGAAGTATGGTGCAGCGGTGACAAGGAGACGAGGACGCTGGCGCGGGATTTGGCGGGAGACGGACGCAGGCGCGGGGAAAGTGCGGGCAAGACGTCGAGTGGCGGACTCGACAAACGGACCGGACGGCGACCCTGGACGACGACGTCCCCATGACGCGGTGTGAACGACCACCGCTGGGACTAGGAGAAGCTGCAGTGGCAGCGGACTTTCCCCCGGCCTCGCTGATGACCATTCCCCGATCCCGAAACCCCCCAAGGCAATGAGTGAGTCAATAAACCCTTTTGCCGAGAGCGAAGTATTGCTGTGTCATATTCATCCGGGAACAGGGTCTGAAGGAATCGGAGTTAGAAGCCCGCAAGAGGAACCGGAAACTCCAAGAAACAGGTATCATCTGCTAGCTGGACAAAGCGGGACGCGACTGTATCAAATAACGCTGGGTTCTATACGCTACCTTGTGACACACCGTGAGGAATATTGAGTCCTTTGCTTTTTTTTTTCAACGGACATAATCGTAGCATTGATAATTTGTGCGTCAAAATGCCGGTCGGTATCAGCTGCGAAAACAACGCTGTGTCCGCCGTGTATTTTTTTTTTCCACTTGTCCCTGTGCATTTTGGGATTGTTTTTATATCTTCGTATCATGTACCAACTAACCCAACAACATACACAAAAACGTTTTTTTTTTTTTTTTCAGTGCCGCTGCTCTCGTTGCTAGGAGGACTCAACAGCAGCGTGCATACTACGTGCAAGCGCACTTTGAGCCACTCCGAATTCAGATCAACGTATCCTCAAGACGATAAGAATCGTTGTCGCGTGCCGACACAAACTAACTCCCGTACTTTGTAAACAAAGATATAAAAAGGGAAGTTTACCGTCGTGCTCTCGTCGCTTATCCCAAGGCTGTGCGCTAACTTTGTTTACGACGACAGCTTGACAAACCGACGGCCGCAAACAGGACGCTCGTTGGAACGCGAGGAAAATAAAAACAAACCTGCGTAAGCATATAGATTAGGATAGGCCTCTGCTCTGGGCCTCTGAAAGAAGGGACGTGAACGCTGACCGTTAGAAGCACGAGTTAAAATAGCGAACTAAAGATACCAGGCGGGTCAAAAGGTCCAAAAGGTCGTAGGGGTGTGCCTCCCTTCCAGAAGCCCTCAAGCCGGGTAAACTTCAGCTAACGAAGCATGGAACGCACTGCAGGCGCGTGGAAGCTTGTGGCTAGTGTCATTCATACATGACTTGCCCGTGACCTTATCGCATCATGCTGGGGGTCGTTTCTACTTGTTCTTGGCGAGAAAAATTATTTCTATGGTGCGAAATGTATAATGCAGAAGGTACGCGCCAAGCAGCAAGGCCCACCACAATGGCCGATAATATGACGTCAGTGCTTAACCCACGTATGCGGAGCGGAAGTTCGTCTGCTTCTTGCTCAAGGATTGTGGTGACGTCAGAACGCCGAGCTCTGATTCGATTGGACGGATACTGGGTAGAGCTCAAGGCAACTAGCGATGCAGCTAGCATTGAGGTCTACCCACTATCCTTCCAATCAGAGCCAATCAGAGATCGGCGCTCTGACGTCACCGCAACCCCTGCGCAAGAAGCAGAATTTTCGCTCCGCATCTCTTTAGCGCGTATGGCGCGTTCTTTGTTCTCTTTGCAAAGCGAGGAACGTGAGTGTGTTGGGTTGTGGACATCGCCCAATAGGCTGTAAATTCGTCATCGCTGGAATGGCATATTGATCACTAGCTTCGATAGCCATGAGCACCGCGCTGGAAAGAGGGGAACTGCTTTTTCGTTTCACTTTTAATTTAGTTTAGCTTGGAGCTGGCTTTTCAGCATAGCTCTATCGCCAAGAGTGGTGTTGCCACCGAGAGCTCGCGCTGTGATTTCGAAGCATGTTTTCAAACCTAGGGTGCCTACACGTATGTCTGTTTCAGGTTGAAGACGTCCTTCGTTACACTGAGTGGGCCAGTGCGTGACTTGAGCGGTAAAACGGGGGGGCTAAGCTTTACGCAAGGCTACGCGCTCGAGCTGAGTTGCACTGGACTGCGCACACTTCAAAAGACATAAAAAATTACAGACGTTTACGCTTCTCTGTAATGCGAAATTAGTGCGTAGCTTTTAAGGCATGTTCATTTCGGGATATACAATGGTAGAGAATTTGAGACAGACATATATTCATATATATATATATGTGACTTTTTGTTTTGTTTTGTTTGAGGCTAGGCCAGGGAGGACGAGGAGGGTACGGTGGGAGCCCCATAATGTAACGCGCGCGGTGTTTGCTTTAACGTGAAACGTTTTTGTGTAGTTGCTCCGGATGTCGTGAAGCTGTGGCCTTTGACGTCGCATGACGTTACAGTTTCCCCACTAAATTTGACTGGAAAATTGACGCCACGGGACCTCAACACCAATTCAGTTTTCCTGCTAAATTTAGAGGGGAAATGATGTCACATGACTTCATGCCACGTGACTTATACACAAAGTCAATTTCAGCGCTAAATTTATGGGGAAAACTGATGCCACATGACCTCAACACCCATCCCCTTCCCCTCTAAATTTAGGAGGGAAACTGAATTGGTGTTGAGGTCATGTGACGTCAGCTTTTCTGCTAAATTTAGCAGGGAAACTGAATGCACAGAGTTCAATTATGGGACATCACAGACCTACACACCACTTCAGTTACTCCCCTAAATTTAGCGTGGAATTGAATTTGTGTATAGGTCTGTGAAGGTCCCATAATGCAACGCGCGCGGTTACGCCGATGGCGACGGTGACGCCGACGCTGCTATACGCGGAAACGGGCGCCTAAGAACTGCGGTTTAAAACTTGTGGGTTTCCCCTTTTATGGGGTACCACTTAGAAACACAGAAGGTTCTTTGGGTCCGGATAAAGACGTGTTTATTGACTCAGGTGTCACACGCTTGCCCTGAGGGCCAACAATGGTGGAGATGACGGCGCTGTCTCTTTTGACAGGATCACCAGTCGGAGTCCGCGCTGCCGCAATTGACAGTATCACGGAGGGGGAGGATCAGGTAAAGATAGGAAGGCTCCGTCGAGCAGAGCCTCCCCCAGCGAGAGTCCCGCCCGTTGGATTAGGGCCGTGTTATATAGCCTGCGGGAATGGACGCGCCCAGGGTGGGTCGGATGTAGGTGGCTCCCCGGAGGGGCGGACGCGTCCAAGTCATGATCCCGAGGGGTGTGCCTTCGGCAAATCACCCGAGAAGGACGAGGGAAAGCCGCCCACCAGGGAATACGGCTTCGCCCTCGCATCCGGGACGCGCCCCCACGTGGCGACGTCCCGCGGCCTGCCTGAGCTAGGCCTAGATAGGGATGCGGGGAACACGTGGTTCCCACACTCCCCCCTCCTTAAGGCTGAGGTAGGTTTAAGAAAAATAAAAATTAACCTACCGACTCTCGAAAAGCAAAAAATAAAACAAAAACAACGCGGCGGTGCCGGCTCCCACATGCATGGGGTAACAAATAACATGACGTCTTCGGTGACGTTCTCGACGTTGCCGTAGCTCGCTCACCAGGCGTAGTGTCCTTGGAGGAAGTGGTCGTGGGCCTTGGGACTTGTTACGGGACGAACGGGAACGGCTGGTCCCTGGTCGGCGAGCTGTCCGACCGCCGCGCGGGTCCCGTGGATGAAGAGCGGGCAGTCCCTGACCGGTTGTCGACCCCGACGGCGTACGAAGACTGCGGGTCGCTGGTTCGGCCCGTGACCGGCTGGGGTAGAGTCGTGAGCGGGGCTGCCGTCCTTTTTTGGGACCAACACAACGGGAAATCCCCAGGGACTGTTTGACCGCCGGACAACTCCGGTGTCGATCATTTCGTCCAAAGCGACGTCGATGGCTTTTCGTTTAGCCAGACTGATGGGTCGTGCGTTTTGCCTCCGAGGAAGCGCATCGCCCGTGTCGATCCGGTGTCGCACTTCGTTTGTGCACCCGGGACGCTCCGTGAACATGGCGTCATAGCGTCGCAATAATGTCGACAAACGGGCTTTTTCTTGCCCTGACCCGTAGCATGACTCAGTCAGCAGGGGGTGGGTGACCTCCGACGCTACGGCGCTTGTTTGCAACCGCGTCGGGGTACCTGTCGAGGGGTTGATACCCGGTTTTTGTGATTCTGTTGCCTTGTCTTGGCAGGTGCTGCCTGCCCCATTAACCAGTGTTTTTTTCTGGCGTTGGGGGTTCGCAGAAGGGTTTCAGAGGTGCGAATGTGCCCTCTCGGTAGCCACCGCTACTCACGTCGATCACGATCCCTGTTTTGGCGAGAAAATCTCTGCCCAGGATGATCGGAACGGAAAGACTAGGGAGATGAACGAAGCGTTGCCGACTTACTCGATTCTCCCATCTCGCAACCAACCGCACAGTACCGCTTGAATGGGCGGTACCGCACGCGAGTCGAAAGGCCGTGTTGCCCTCCCTCAAATGCACTGAGTTTTGCTGGAGGTGGGTCAACACTTCGTCGCCGAAAAGCGAGGCGCTGGCTCCTGTGTCCAGCAGTGCCTTGAACGTCCGACCGACAATCGTCAGGGCTATGAATGGTGCCAGCGTGCCGGTCGGAAAGCCTATTCTGTAGGCTGTAGGCAAAAGAGTCTCTTGCTCCGTGCCATTTTGAGCCGCCGGGTTGGTTATCGGTGGCTTTGCTCGTTTCCCGACTGTTGGGGACCAGGGTTCTGCCGTTCTGGGCATTGTCGAACCAGGTGGTTAGCGCTATTACAGCGAAAGCAACGTTGTTGCGGGACTTTTCTTGAGTCCTGTCGCGCGTTTTGATGCGCGCCGCGCCTTTCGTCCTGTGGGTTTGGACGTGGCTGCGTTTCCTCCCGTGGCGTCGGTAACTCTGTGTTCCGATCTCGCCTCTTGAACTGCGGCACAGTCTCTGCTGCCCGCCGTTCGTAGGAGTACGGGTCGAGCGCACGATCTGATATGTCGTACGTGTTTCGACTTCGCTCGTTTGCGTAGTGGGCGGCTTCGTGTCTCCTGTTTCGGGACGCCGCGTCCCCGTTCCAAGCGCAGCGCGGCTGGAGTGCCGTTGATGCTGGTGGTGGGGACGATACGCTCGTGCGGCAAGAATGTCTCCCTGAATCCGCCGAGCCTCCGAGGCCAG
Source organism: Ixodes persulcatus (assembly GCA_013358835.2). Taxonomy (NCBI): domain Eukaryota; kingdom Metazoa; phylum Arthropoda; class Arachnida; order Ixodida; family Ixodidae; genus Ixodes; species Ixodes persulcatus. The sequence goes on along the minus strand of JABSTQ010009399.1, from coordinate 383,778 downwards.
TTCGTTCAAGTCGCGAAAGCGACTGCCTCGGAGATACGCCGCAAAAGTCGGGTGCGATTGTCGAATGACTCGCTTTACCCGCTCTGCATTGGGCGCTGAGGGTTCTGCTAGCTCAAAGAGCTCTTGCATCGCCCTAACGAACTCCAACAGTGACTCGTCTGGGTGTTGGGTCCGTTGTTCGAGCTCTCGCCTCATCCTGCGTTCGTAGTCTGCAGGGAGGAATTCCTGGCGAAATGCCTTGCGGAACTGCTCGATCGACGACAGCTGGCTTCCGGTTAGACGGAGCCACCGCGCCGCTTGGTCAACCAACGAGATTGGCAAGATGCGTTCAAGTATCTCGTGGTCCGACATTCCCATGGCCTGTTGGTACTTTTTCAGGTTTTCGAGGAAGTCTGTCGCACTCACTCGGTCTCCGTACCCTCGGTATGTCGGGATAGGGATTCTGACCGGTGGCCGTGTCGGCGGCGAAGGCCTAACTGCTGTTTGCAGTGCGCCCGTCAGGCTTTCGATCACCCGCGCTGCGTTTTCTAGCAGGGGGTGATACGCGCCGAGCGTGTTTTCTCTGTGGTGAGAATCGCTCTCCGCATGTGCGGCTGGCGGGTTGTTCCCTCTGTGTGGGCCCGCCGAGTGGTTAGGTGCGCCTGTAGCAGCTGTGCTGTGCTGCGGCTCGTAGACGGCGTCAGTGTTATCTCCGTGCGGAGAAGCTGACGGCCAGTCTGAGGTTAAGAGATCGAAGCTGTAAGATGCTGCATTTGCCTGCTGTTGCGCCATCGTCTCTTGTCTCGTCAGACCCGTGTTGACTTCGCTCGTTTGCGTAGTGGGCGGCTTCGTGTCTCCTGTTTCGGGACGCCGCGTCCCCGTTCCAAGCGCAGCGCGGCTCGAGTGTCGTTGATGCTGGTGGTGGGGGACGATACGCTCGTGCGGCAAGAATGTCTCCCTGAATCCGCCGAGCCTCCGAGGCCAGTTCGTTCAAGTCGCGAAAGCGACTGCCTCGGAGATACGCCGCAAAAGTCGGGTGCGATTGTCGAATGACTCGCTCTACCCGCTCTGCATTGGGCGCTGAGGGCCCGGCTAGCTCAGTCCGTAGAGCATGAGACTCTTAATCTCAGGGTCGTGGGTTCGGGCCCCACGTTGGGCGCCAGATGTGGGTTTCCCCTTTTATGGGGTACCACTTAGAAACACAGAAGGTTCTTTGGGTCCGGATAAAGACGTGTTTATTGACTCAGGTGTCACACGCTTGCCCTGAGGGCCAACAATGGTGGAGATGACGGCGCTGTCTCTTTTGACAGGATCACCAGTCGGAGTCCGCGCTGCCGCAATTGACAGTATCACGGAGGGGGAGGATCAGGTAAAGATAGGAAGGCTCCGTCGAGCAGAGCCTCCCCCAGCGAGAGTCCCGCCCGTTGGATTAGGGCCGTGTTATATAGCCTGCGGGAATGGACGCGCCCAGGGTGGGTCGGATGTAGGTGGCTCCCCGGAGGGGCGGACGCGTCCAAGTCATGATCCCGAGGGGTGTGCCTTCGGCAAATCACCCGAGAAGGACGAGGGAAAGCCGCCCACCAGGGAATACGGCTTCGCCCTCGCATCCGGGACGCGCCCCCACGTGGCGACGTCCCGCGGCCTGCCTGAGCTAGGCCTAGATAGGGATGCGGGGAACACGTGGTTCCCACAAACTAATGGGGAAAAAATGGCCGAGATATCACCACTCTAGCAAAAGCGCGTGTGTGTATAAAGACACTCTACTCAAACTTTGATCGGAGCGCTACCGTGCCCGTGTTAATCAGCGGTTGCGCTGTGCTAAAGCTATTACAATAACCAGGCCGGTTTAGCAAATGGCAGGGGCAAAGGCTATGTAGACGAATTTAATGTTATCAGGCGATATTTAAGGCAGTGATGATTGAGAAAAACGGCACTGCCCTCATTTTACGGGAACGTACAGAGTAGACGAAAACTACCAACGCTGGCATTTGTTCACCTGTGGGACGCTCGCAAGGGTGTGATCTGGAGTGTTAATGTTCTACGGTTGAAGCAGCTTCCAAAGCCAAGAGATCTCGCACCCAACCTCCCTGTTTCATACCGCCAATGTGGCGTCATGTCCTACCTGACTTGTGCGAGCATTAGATAAGCACAACACCTAGAACCACTGGTTAAACAAAAGAATGTGTTCATGCTATGAACAGTGGCACTCGAGGTCACCAGCAAATATTCACTGCGCAATTCAATCCACCATGCTGTCGTGCCAGGCTTATGGCACTTAGTTTTGTAATAAATTTCGCATCTCATTAAGGGTAGCAAAAAAAATCTTTCAAACTTAAAGTGAAAGCGAACACTGTACTTCAAACATTTAACGGAAACATATGTATACAGGTTTACGGGAGGTAAGCGATATGGAAGTCTTATATGTAGACTCTGGACTGATAACGAGGCGTCCCAGTTGTTCTTTTCAAAGTGTTCTCCCAGTGAAGACATATTTGATCCCTGCGATACATGCATCCACGTTAACGTTCGCTTTCGCAGATATTGTACGAAACCTCCAGTCTGGCGGCGTGAGTAAGACGATCAACGCAACACGACCGACTTTTACAAAACTTTAGAAGAAAAGAAGAACACACCCTAGAATAAAGGTGACAAACTGAAAACATAAACTTGAACTAGTCGTCATTCCGGGCGATAAAAAGGAGCGATAGCAAATAGACTCAGCCTATATGGGCGTGACTAGATGCCGCTTGTTTTGTCTATTTTTGTGTAAGAACGAACACGTGGATCAATTATCGCAACACCGGCGCGATATTCATCCAGAGTCCAGACAGGTGCCCACTCGGCGACCTCGGACAAAATAAAAAGAATCAAAGGATAACCCGATGGCAGCAACAAAACATGCACGCCAAAGTAAGTGGAGCTAAGTATCGAATCGGCCACACCCGACTACCTTCCCAGAAGTGCCCCGCCCCCACTCTTATGACGTCAGAATGAGGCCTTCGGATTTGTAGACGGGGAAAAGGAAAAAAAGGCGGGGAAAAACAGTAACAGGCAAAATCAAATAAAAAAAGGGAAAACAATCAACGCTTATGAATGGGCCTGCGATATTTATACTGGTATATAAGCCGCAGCCACCTACAGCGCGGTTGCCAAACCGGACCGCGGCGGTTCGGCATGACGTCACGGCCGCACGCGATCTGTCCGCCTCCTCCGACAATTAGGGCACAATGAGAAGGAAAAAGAGTGGCAAATTGCTTCTGTCGGCAAAGAAATGGAGACATGCAATTCAAAATGCACGAAGAGCGACTTCTGACAAAATGAAAATTAATAATATTTTTTTGTTGTTGTGTTGTTGTTTTGTTTGAGATACGTGCGGGTCTAAAAATGCTCGTGACATAGAGAAAAAAAGTGAAGTGCCGAGATATGCGAAAGCAACTACTAGGGCCCTCCATGACTCCGAGGAGACTCGGAGACTTAAAGGGTTACGAAAACGAAATGTGTGCTTTTATTTCTTTGCTTAGATATGGTGGAGGTTGTGGCGGCAGCCCAAAAACACTAGTCTAGACTACTGTTTCCGGGCTGCCGGCAGAAAAGTCAAGAAATCTAATTTTAAAACAAATGAACAGATTTCAAGGTTGCGCCTGGTGGCGGTCTGTGAAGCTCCGTTGGAATGCCGCAACATCATCAGCCTCTTAAAAGCAGCGCCAGTTCGCGGCAATATGCCTCTTTTGTGGAGTTACTTAGTCCTCAATGTGACTTGGTGGAGAACGCTAACGAGTCTACTAGGGAGTGGGTTAGCGCACACCAGCTCGGAGCACGTGGAGCGAAAGCTCGCGCTGCAGATCCCAGGATCCTGGGTTCAATCCCCACCCCTGCCCGTTTCGATCTTGATGAGCATCGTACCGGCGTGCGGTCGTGTATGACTACTACGTGATACACGTTAAAGACCCCAGGTACAGTGTTCTAGCCCCAGGCTAGTGGTTGTACTGCACTGGCTAAATTTCGCATCTACAGCTGGGAGACTCGTCGCCCGTTGAGGCAGACCACGTTCTAGGCTGTATAAACATACTCACAACCCAATTTTAACGAGTCTACTACGTTTTATATGTTAACTTCCCCAGTGCTTCCGCAACGTGCATTCCACACCATCAAGATCGTCGCTCTTTGCAGACGTTAGGTAGGAGCACCCTGGGGTGGAGCTTGATCTGAGGATGCGAGGACCTACTCCAGACCAACCATATCAGTTTTGAAATGCCATAACTGCGCAACACAAGTCGGCTACTTATTCACTGAAACAGTACGAGATCTTTTCAGCAGAGGATATAGTGGGCCTTTTAAATGCTGCAAGAGGGAGTGAACGACGAGGCTGTCGGAGCCCTGCGGCCCTCGAGAGCAAAATTGTGTCGCGCCCTGTGTTCCCTTTGTTTTCCCTCCATTGTTCGTGAGCGTGAAACGGACGACGTCGACGCACCAACGCCGCTCAAGCAGTCGCATCTGCCTCCATAGAGCGTGGCAAACGACGCCTCTGATAGACCTGCCACAAAGGCATTTCAGGTGGTAGCCAAATGACACTTTTCCGACCAGCGAATCGGGTTAAAACCCCGACTGCGGAGGTTTCACTCAGCATCGGCTGGTTCACGGGTTCTAACACCCTCGGTCTGAACGGCATTTCCACAAAGGTGTCTTTAGGTGTCGCGTTTATCATACTCAAATTTCGTGCATGTAGGCTTCCTATAAAAATGCAAGGAAAAATAAAATTTGTTGTTTTCTACGCGTGGTAGCAAAACAGAAGCTGCTACTCACATTCGGCACCATATGGTACAAAACCTTGGATGCTTCGTAGCACAATGGTAAGTTGGGCTAGTTGGTGTTGCATTGTAAAAGGGTAAAAAAACAGCGCGAAAACGACACGGACAGAGGTGTACTACACACACAGAGCGCTGTGTGTGTGTCTGTACACCTTCTCTGTTCGTGTCGTTTTTCGCGATATTTTTACCCTTTTACTTGAATGCCTTTTATAGATCAACACCCTAAAGCAGATTCAGCTGATCCCAGCTTATGTTAAATTATATATTTGTAGCAGTGTCAACCAGACGGTTTGTTTCATTTTTCTCGCGTTGCATAAGAAATACAAAGGTTTTTTTTTTTGCGTTTTTGTTTTTATAAATGTATTGTTACGGAAATTGGGGATGATAAATGCACGACCTAAAAACAACTTTGGGAAATGATTCACTGTACTGTGTTTACTGGCTTATCTATACGATTTTCTTTTACGCCCAAATAGCGCTTCAGAATGTTTTTCGCTTTACACAAGCTTACTGGCACTACTGGGACCCAAGTATATTCGCACGCAACGCCATTGACTAAGGAACATCTTTGTTGCGGTGTAATTTCAAGAATAAAAGCCAGCGTTTCCTTTTAATAGCGAGTTTTAGTAGATCGTTCCGATACCCCCGATAACGATACCATGTATGCGCAAAGGTAGAGACAGAGTATCGGGTATTGTTATCGGAGTCATCAGAACGATCTATATATTCTAAAACTCTCTAATCTCTCCTTTCCAAACTCGATGACGTAGTTTGGAGGTCGCAGGGTCCACCAGTCACGATATATATGGTCGCCCAATAGAGAGTTTTAGTAGATCAGAGAGTTTTAGTAGATCGTTCCGATGACTCCGATAACGATACCAGATACTCTGCCTCCGCCTTTGCGCTTACATATATAGTATCGTTATCGGGGGTATCAGAGGTATCGGAACGATCTACTAAAACTCTCTATCGTTCCGATGACTCCGATAACGATACCCGATACTCTGTCTCCGCCTTTGCGCTTACATATATAGTATCGTTATCGGGGGTATCGGAGGTATCGGAACGATCTACTAAAACTCTCTAATGACGATATTTGAATGCGGCTCATATGATTGAACCTTAGCATTGCGTGAGCGCTCAATTTGGGCTCGCGATAATCAATAGCTTGACAAATAGCTCGACAAGCATTCGCTTTAATGATGACAACAGCCGAACCCTAACGATGTCTGGATCCTATAGCGCGTGTTCTGTGCTTTGCCAAGCCCAGCGCGCGGTTACGATAAGCATTGGCGGCATATTATCGACTTCATACCACGTGGCCGTTTCTCCTGGCCGCGAGTCGGGGAGAATACTACTCGTTTTTCTCCCATTTGTTTTTTGCGACTACCATTGCACAGGGAGAAAACTAACGCGTGTTTCAGGGATTCATTTTCAGGGGCCTTAACTATTCGCAACTTTCAGCGATGCGCGGTGTGAGAATCGCGCTCCTCCTGGATGATCGATTTCAGAATAAAGCTGCTTGCTCACACATTTATGACGTGGAAGTATGACTTTAGGTTCTCATGTATTTCACAAAATAAGAATTGCTTATGCTTCGGAGACCGAACCTCTCACTGATCTTCCACGACGATCGTCCAGATGACAGCCATTTTGATAGGAACTAGAGCGGCTCGTAATAGGCCGTGAAAGTTGCAAATATCTGGGTGGTGTGAAGGGCAAGATATAGTATATTTTGGCTAGAGAAATCGATCGACTATATTGGGTCACGTGGTCGGAGCCCTCACTCGCGTCAGTTCTCGGAAACCGCTGCTCAGGTACTTCAAAACGAACCGTTGGTGGAGCTAGCATACTGTATAGCTTCTGTTCTGCAGTTGGGAGCGAATTGACTATAAAGTCATTTTTGTGACGTATGTAAACACGTGCAGCGATATTTTAATTTTAACTTAAACTCAGGACCTTTTTAAGAGAAGTTCCTGCGATGCCTAATAGAGCACTGCACGGGCCCGGGCCAGCCCGGAGGCCCGAGTCCGGCCCGAGCCCGGCCCGGCCTGGGGGCCGGGCTCGTGCCAGGTATACCATGCATTCTCTCGGGCCCGGGCCTGAACAAAACTTTTTCGGGACAAGGAGTCAAAACTCAAAAGCGTTAACCTTCTGCAAACGTGTCCGCCTCTCCACCCTGTTTCCTCGCTGCACTGGCCACGTGTGTGTATGTAGGCGTTGTAAATGGAGGTGAGGGGAAGAAAAGAGAGCCAATAGTGTATGTGCACAAGGCACATTTGTCACTGACTCCTAGCCACGCAATCGAGTGCAGGCGAACTTACTGCTCTCTCTCTTAAATCTAGGGCTCTCTCCGTCATCTCTCCGTACGCCCCTGTCGGCATGCCACGAAGGCTTCTCCGCGTGCGATGCGGTAAAACCGCTTCCCAGATAAGGAGCGGAAAGCTGACGACATTGCAGAGACTGCCGCCGGCGGCTTTCCCAGCATCTTCTGCAGCCTGCTCTGGGAGGCTTCTTGGTCGCGGCAGCAAAATGTGGCGGTCCAAGAATTAATAAACTTTCCGATTCTTTTTTTTTTAATTATCACAATTCTTTTTTTTTTTTTTTTTTTTGCGTTGTATCCGCGGGATCCGTTTAATTTCCTTCGCTAAAAACAGACACAAATGCATTGAAAAAGTGCAAACGGGAATGAGAAATCGTGATCGCTTCGCTGTAGCCGCTATCTTGTTATAATCGACTTCGTTATAACCATTCTCAGCAGTATTAAATACAAAACAAATGGGAACAGAAAAAGAGTGGCAGACAAAAAATTTCATTGTCGGATGGAAGATGAACTGCGATTATACCAATCCCTGAGTAAGGAATTTATCTCATCCTTAGTTAAAATGATTGAAGGCGGCGAAATGTTATTATTAACTGAATTCATGCTGAAGAATTCTATAATTTCTCTGCCAAACCGTGCATCCCGTATTTACTATATTACTTTCTTTTCCTTCCTTTTCGGCAGGAGTGGGTTCAAAAATGCTCCGCTAGGAGATTCACTGTATCTGTGTTGTTGCGAGTAGAAAGAAGAAGTGTCCGTCGTCCCTTTGTCTTAAAGGAGCGGTGCAACGATATTCAATTGGAATGGTTTTAACTTTACACGAGCTTACTGGCACTAGTGGGACTCAAGGATACTCGCAGGCAACGCCACTGGCCAAGAAACTCCTTTGTTGCGGTGTAATTTCAAGGACAAAAGCGATCATTTTCATTCGATCTCTCCTTTGCAAAATTTGATGACGTAACGTGGGGATCGCAGTACACTCCAATGACGATATCTGAATGCGGTTCATAGATTGGACCCGAGCATTGCATGGGCACTCGATTTGGGGTCGTGATAATTCCTAGCTCGAGAAGCATTCGGGTAGTGGCCTGTGTCCAATCGCTGCAACGACGACAACATCCGAGCCATAACAATGTCTGGAACTCAGCGCGTGTCCTTTGCTTTGCAAACCCCAGCGCGTGGCTATGATCAGCATTGGCGACATATAATCGGCTCCAGACAACGTGGACACTTGTTATGGCTGCGAGTTGAGGGGGTGAACGCTGCTCGTTTTTCTTTTAATTTTTTACTGGGACTTGTATTGCGTGGGGTAAAAAACGAACGCGTGTTTCATATGTCATTAACGTCAGGGATCCGTCCTAAACAGTATTTGCGCAAAGTACAAAAATTGTTGCATCGCCCCTTTAAATGTCGATTCAGACACTTGCGTTTGAGTGCGTTTGACTGCGTTGCGGTGAGAACCGAAAGCGAGTCACCGGCACATCTGTGCTTCGTATGAAGCGTGGAATCCAATTCAAGGAATCTTCTTGGCACGCGATATAAGCAGCAGGGATGCCCTGGTGTCTCGCTGCCGCAACGCAGTCAAACGCAGTCAAACGCAACTGTGTGAACCGGGCTTAAGTGTGTTATTCTTTCTCCAAAAACCAACGCGCTCCCAAGTTTATATTCTCGATGGCGTGGTATGAACGTTGCAGAAGAACTGTGGAAGCACGCCGTCAGCACGCGCCGTATACGTGCTGTTTAGAGCGCATCCTCAGAACTAGCTCAAATTAATAGGTACGCTAAGACAGGAAATCTCAATGGTGTGGAATGCACGCGGCAAAAGAACTGTGGAAGCTCGCCGTCAACACACACTTAGCAGTCATTCACACAGCAATAGTCGCCAGTGAATACTCCTTATAACTTTTGCTAAATTACCCAAGTATCATGGAGAATGCTGGGAATGTAGGTCTATGCGCCGCACGTGCTGGGTCTGCTACAGTAACTGTTCTCTAAAGCAAACGCCTAGAGAAATAACATCTTGCACGCGCGTTCGTCAACGCCTTATTTTGGTTATTTACTTTCAATGTTTTATATGGGAAAGGCCAGTGCGTGCGGCGCATAGATCTACATTCCCAGCATTCTCCTTGATGCATGGTTGGGTAATTTAGCAATAGGTCTACTTTTAGTTGTTTTTTTATGTGTGCTGTACGAACTGATCGGTATTGAATGACTGTGTATAAAATTATTTATTACGGTCATTAGGATTTCTATGTAAAACGACTCCCTTTACAGTATAAAAAAACAAACAAAAAAACGATAGCATTACTTTAACTTTTTCGGATAGCGTGCATCGCATATCTTTCCCCAGCGCGCAGTTGACAACAGTCTGCCAAGGCCTCGCTTTCCGTTGTAATTTTATTGAATCACGAATGAAGCCCCTCGACGGGGAAGCCTTCTTGTCGCGCAGCTTTCGATCGCGACGACGTTGAAACCCGCGCTCCCCTAAACCCCGCTGCGGTGCTTGCGCAAGGACAGGTCGATTCGAAATACGCCGTTGGCTCGCGTAAAATAAAAGAAAATAACCGATACGCGTTCAATTCACGACGGACGGCATATGCAAAGCCAGGGCTTTGGATGAGCAGAACTACGCAATAGACCCATTTCAAGAAATCTGGCAACAGCGAAAATCTGCTGAACGAGTCCAACAACATTGGGCGGCCGATGCCATGGTGAAGGACTCCACTGCGGCCTGTGCAGTTGTCTATACTGTGGCATTCGTGTGTTTCGATGATCCCTTCGCTTCTGCATGGCTGTAGCAAGTTTTCTCTATCCCGGGTTGGGTAAACATTTCCAAACTCCGAGCCGTTAAAGATGACGAAGTACATCGCTTCTACAAGAGCCGATCGGAGTCAGAGCGCTCCTTCGACAGAAGCTACAAGGAGGAACTTACCTTGCATTCGTATTTTACTGTTCGAATTTACGCATTAAAACTTAGAATCCCAATTTCAAGTGCAAAAAAAAAAAGCCTATGCTTTTATATGGGTCAGTTTTTTTTTTTATCGTATTTGAAGTAGACTTGAAATTTTAATGTGTCAATGGGACTAGTAAAATACGTATTCGAGGTAAGTTTCAATTGATACGATGAGCTGCCTATTTTGAGTGTCTCAAAATCAAGTTACATGCTACAATTAATTGCCCATCTTCGAAAATCAGCGATTGAGCGTATCAAGTTGAAACTTGCCTCTAATACGTATTTTACTTGTCCCATTTACACAATAAAAATTCAAATCTCATACTTCAAGTACGATAAAAATTAAAAATAAAAACCTCTATTTTGGGGGCATTTTTTTTTTTGTAATTGGAATTGAGTTTTGAAATATGAATGCACAAATTCTACCAGTAAAAGACGTATTCGAGTTAAGTTTCTACTTCATAAGTCGAATTCCTGTTTTTATGAGGGCAGAAGAAAAAAAAAATGGTGCTATGAGGTCAATTTCAGAGTAAAACTTTATTTTGGAACACACTGCAGTGTAGTCGTAGAGCAGCAGGTTTGTAGTGAAGCAGAAGCTGAGCTGAAAGCGCGTGCATGTTGCTTTGCATAAAGCATGCGCTGTACAGGTGTGCACACACTACAGGCAGGTTAAAGCGTGAGGTCGTACGGCTTCGGGCGTACCTAACACTCAATTTGCACGCGCAAGTTGGAAGCACCGCGAGCTTGCACAAACGTGAAGCTACGCGCTCGCGGAGCTGTAATGTCCACAAGCGTTACTACGAGCAACATTACATTTGTATCTGACGCTTTGATTTCTTTCCAAGTACACCGCGGTACCACCATCGCTGAAAGTTGCGAATTTGACGCTTCGATTTCTTCAGATGAGCTGAAACTTAGAAACTCTACCCCCAAACGCTACAAAGTGAGATTAAAAACACCGGACTCAAATGCCCAAGGAGCGTTAGAAGGGACGGCTCGTGTTCCGTTCGTGCATTTGAGCAGGCAAACGTGTGCGCGGCTACACCGCTGCAAATGCCCACCCGACCGACGCCCGTCAACCGATGACGAGGTATACATTTACGAGTACGAACCTTAATGCCAGATATAGCCAGATACCCACTCTACTTACAGAAGGGTACGCAGCTGTACGTTGGCATCCTGGGCCGTGGAACTGACGCGGTCAGTCTAGCGTCTATGCAGCGTATGCAACGACGCACCACATGTAGCATGGCGGCTGGCGCTGGTTGCCCTTGCGTACGACAGATGGCACCTTTATGTACGAGGGGTCTATATGGGCACTCCTAACTGCAACACAAGTTATGACGATCCGCTGCACTTATATATAGGTCTCGTAGCACGCGCTGTATCGTATACTTTCGTAATGACGAATAATTTGACAACTGCGGCTGTTACACTAGTCCGCTTCACATCCAGTCCGCGATTGCAGACGACGTATACGATCCAACCAAGCGATTCGAGCAGTGCCCAAAGTGTATCGTCATGGCGCTCGTCGTCTTTGTCTGTTTGTTATCACCGCCCGAACCAATCACGCACAGTAAATGCAACTCCAGCCTGCGCTTTTTCTTCGTTTTTTTTTCTTTTGCGCGTGATTAGATTTAACCGGTAATTGCAAACGGACAAAGACGACGAGCCCCGTGACGCGCACCTTCGGCACTGCTTGTTTGGTTTCATCGTATCGTAGCTTTGGCTGCACGCGGTTAGACTTTTGTGTGAAACGAAATATATATATCAACTTTCAAAAAGTATACTTCCTTAGATTGTGTACACAGAGTTCAGCGCGAAGGCATAGACAACTCAAGAAACGCGGGGCGCGGCGAGTCCCGCACATCAAATTATCAATCCGCAGCCAATAAAACTGCGCTATTAGCCGATAAGAACACTAGAGAACGAATCACCATATGTAGCCACGCCCCGGCGTTCCTTTAGGAACTCTACGGTGTGCAGTGCAAGTTCGTCTGCTCTTGCGCCTTGCGCCAGTTGCAGACGACGGCGACATCAGGCGACGAAGGGCAGGCGATTGATTGGTAAATAGCGAGCACTTCGCTTCCACGGCCCTGTCAGCTCAGCGGTGAGCGGAGCAGCAAGACGTGAAAGGAGACTGCACGCAAAGAACGTACGCGATGTAGTAGCACGCGTCGTAAACGGTCGACCATCAATCTCCTCGTACGGCAACTACTACGACGCCCGCGTTGTTGCATTGTGGAGCTTCCTTCAAAGCTCCTTGGTCAGATCGGAGGAGCCCACGAGCGCTCGTTGGGGGTTTCCCGTGGCGGAGACTGGGCGACGCCGCCAGTGCAAAACGTAAACAACCAGTCCGCGTTTTCTTTTTGCGTGCAATCGGTTTTTTGCTTGCGCTCGGCGAACGTGAGTGCACGATTCTTTTGACCGGGCGGTGTCTCGGCAGTTCCCCGTGGTAAGGCACGCACACCCCGAGGACGGACATCGCGGACGACGGGGAAGGTCCGAGGCATCGAGCACCCGCCGCCAGCGACGCACCGCTACTCGCTGAGCAGAAAAATTCGACGAAAACAAGCCGCGCGCGAAAAGGAAACAAGTTTTCATCCTGCTGTTTGGTTATTTTTCATTTTGTTTTTGGCTGGGTCAGCGTTAACTGGCAGGCCTTTCCGAAAACGAAAAAAAAAAAGAGCACTTGGGAATTGTTGTCATGAACGTCGCTTATCTAGCTCAGGGCGTCTCAATGTCTTACTTCCTGGGGTGCTCCACCTCTTCGTAGTTCCTGATGCCGACAGCACGCGGCTGCAGGAAAAACACGTACAAATAGCAGGTAGCAAAATGGCGCCGTCAGTCCCGTCAAAGCGCTCGAGACGAGTGTCGGCATTTCACGTTTTCCAGAGCGAAGAAGAGGGGAAAAATTACATCCTTCCAAAAAATGACAAGACGTCATCATTCTGTGACAGACGCGTATGCACTAAAGCACATGACCTAGAACACTCGTGCGCTTCCCAAAAACACATGAGGGAATCAGGTACCTGCGCTCTAAACATCGCCTTCTACCGTTTATAGACCTTTTCGGCCTCCGTCGCATGGGGGCTGCCATCTCGGAATCACGTGACGCGGCCGCCATAAGGTGGCTTCAACTCGTCGCTCTACCCTCCCCTCCGCGCCTTGGCGAAGGCGCGGAATTCGCGTTTTTCGTCGCGTTTCACCGTGTTTCTCGCCTTATTGTAAATTGCCGCCCGATGTTTACATTTACAACTTAATTGCATGCCATCGTTATGTGCACGGCGACAAATGCACATGCAGTAAATTTTATAACCGATTTTGACTATTTTCACCGTCGGCGTACCGGATACACGTGAGGAGGGAGGAGATACAGAAATCAGCGTCAGGCCTGGCGCATATTGAGCCCAATTATTTATGACAACTTAAATTTACACAGTGATAGTGGCGGCATATTCGAAAAAAGTATAGTGCAATGTATATGTATAATCGCGCATTTAAAATCTTAAAGGATGTGACCAAAATACTACGCAGCATATGAAGCTATGTGTGTTTCCTGAAAGCCTCCGGCCTTTCCTTCATAACAAATTTAAAATAGTTGTTTTTGATTATATAGGACATATAATATACACAGGTGACGAACGTTTAACTCACATCATTTTATCTGATACTTGGGATAATGGTAACGTCTACATCAGGCGATTTGTTTGTGCACGACGTTACACCTAACTCTGTTAGACGGTCTTAAATCGTTTTTGAAATAGAAACGTTTGCTGGATTTGTTTATTTATGAATTTAAAGGAACGGTACACTATGCTCGGTCACATATCTGCAGTCATTAAAGGGTATTAACATTTTGTACAAACTTTAAGTAATGAATTTTATTTATTTTAAACACAAAGACCCCTGTGAAATAATCTGTCACAGGCAGCTTGAGAGTGCCTAGGGATGCCGAAAGAAGCCATCTGCATGGAAATCACCCAAGTTCAGGGTTGTTGATTTTAAATCGCATCAGTTTGCATGGAGATCTGTCATGAAGGTTTATGAAGTCGTGCCTAGCATTCGACTTCAACCAAACGTACGAGAGATCACTTCTTTCGTACCCTCAATTTTATTTGGCAAAGTTTGTCCAAAGACAAAATTTCAGATTTTAATTGACGGGCCTCACTTATCTTATGTGCCAAGCACGTCGTAATCAAATGTCAGTAAAACAAATCGTTCATTTTCTAACGCCAACGTTGTTAAATGCTGTTAATAAGTACTTTAGCAAGGTCAATAGCTAAATGAATTTCCCACCCGACCTAGGAGCGGACCATCGAATATATCTCGAGTACTTAATTTTTTTTTTTTTTTTTTAAGAAAACAGCCCGAGACAATATTACTTATTTCTTAGAATATCTGCGTATTATAGGAGACATTTCGAGTTTCTAAAGTCCACAGAAAACTGGTGTCCGCGAAAAGCAGTCAGTGAACTTGCGACTTCGTGTGTTTTTCGCGATTTATGAGGTTTTTAATCAGGTTGTGGACCTGTATTTTTACTATATACCTACTCATTAGTCTCTTCATTAGTTTTTTTTTTAAACTATTGCCAGTGGGTCAGGCCGTAGACGATGGAACCCTCCTTGTGCATCGTAGTCGTTACGCCGCCGAACCTGACCGAAATTAGCGACGAACAAGACCAGATGCATCGTAAAGCGATCGTAAAAAAGTCCGCGAATATGACTCGAAAACCACTTCGTGGTTCTCGAATTGGCTCAGTACCACAATTTTATTAGTTGTGAGCTATAACGGGCACATTTGTATGACGAAATTAGGCGAGAATGACATAACACACAAACACACCCGAGAGCGCGCTGAAACCGAAACCAACCAAATTGAAGCGCTTCCCAAAAACACATGGAGGAATCAGGTACCTGCGCTCTAAACATCGCCCTCTACCGTTTATACTCAGAAGTCAGTACTCTACTCGGAAGTAAACTCGCAATACTGAAAACCACACTCAAACTGTGTTCAAAAGCTTGTTTTGAGAACATTTACCACTTTTGAGTTCCACCGACCCTCGAAATCAGCATAAAAAACTAGGTTTTATACAGACTTGGGGGGAAATTATCCGTTACAAGTAACGGATTAATTTTGTTACAAATATTGGTAACGGATTACTTAATTTACTCGTTACTTTAAAAAATGAACATAATACAGAAAATAAAGCAATGTGAGCAGACAGTTCAGCAGCATAAAGATAGCAATTGCAACAATATAGAAAGCATCCTGAAGAGGAGAATAAAAGCAAAGAGAACACGATTTTTCGTATGGCCGGTCACTAGAACCACTATAAAACGTGGAATACATATACAAATATGCTAAAACCAAAGATTAAAAAAGAACGCTGAGTAGGCGTTGCCTTCTTGATCTCCTAGCGTAGGTAGACGCTGCCACTGAGCATGCGCACCACCAGTTTGTCTGCAGAATTCCAAGGATCATTTCCGGTCGCCGTAAGCTAGCGGGATGGCGGGTGTGGCTGCACCTTTCGCTGCGTTGTCAGCCTACAGGTGAACGGAGTGCGCCTACATTCTTTCTCCTAAATACAATATTTCATTTTTATATGGACTATCACATTACGAGCGTATAAGAAATGAAATGTAGTGTTGCAGAACATTTTTGAAAACATCAACATTTTCTTTATTATTTTTTGATAAGTGTACGGAAAAAGTAACGTGAAAGTAATTAGTAATGTAACGAGTAAAGTAACCCGTTCCTTTCCAGCGAAAGTAACTGGTAACGGTAATCCATTACATTTGAGGCTCGGTAGTTTGTAATTGTAATCCATTGCATGTTTCTGGTAACGGGCACAAGTCTGGTTTTATATTATGTTTCTTGCAATTAGACAGGCGAGCGCTTAGCATACCGCAGACTTATGCCCCTTACTTGAAAAATGTAATGGATTACAATTACGAATTACCGAGCCTCAAATGTATTGAATTAGTTACAAATTACTTTGACTGAAAAGTGACGGATTACTTTACTCGTTACGTTACAAATTACTTTCACGTTACTTTTCCCGTACACTTATCAAGAAAACGATTTAAACAATATTAATGTTTTCAAAAATGTTCTGCAAGACTACTTTCATTTCTCATACACCCGTATTATGGTAGTCCTTGTAAAAATAAAATATTGTATTTAAGAGAAAGAGTGTAGGTGCACTCCGTTCACCTGTAAGCTGACTAGGCAGCGGAAAGCTGCAACCACACCCGCCATCCCGCTAGCTTAAGGCGACCGGAAATGATCCCTGGAATTCTGCAGATAAAGCTACCGGTGCGAATGCTCAGCAGCAGTGGCTACCTCCACTAGGAGATTCGGAGATAAGAAACCGACCTACGAAAGCTCCTTTCGTAGCGTGAGCTACACTGGCCGAGGTTGAGCAGTTTCGCGTGGCTCCCAAAGAGCCGTGCTGCGCATGCGCCAGGAGCAGTGACGTCACACGGCGCACAGCTGGCGCGCCGGAGCCGCCACCTTCGCGCGCGCCTCGCCGGTCTGCGCATTCCAGAGGAGTGACGTCATAGCCGCGGCAGACGCACTGGCGCCGCCGCGTGCCCAGCTGTGCGCCTCCATTGCGGAGTAGCCAAGTCTGACACTGCACCGGAGCCGCTTAATAGCGCCTCTCATTTTGTGCGCAAAAGCTCACACTAGGTAAATCCTGACATAGCTGAGCTAAGCCACCGCAATTTTTTGTAAAGGACCTTTCAAGCGTAAGCGCTACATCTGAAAGCTGCGCTCTCGTTCCTGTAGCTTTGATGCACAGTCAGCTCATGCATTTTTGAGGGTGATGTTTAGAGCGCATGCTCAGAACGAGCTCACATTAATAGGCTGCTATGATCGGCAATCTTGATGGCGCGGAATGCACGTTGCAGAAGAACTGTAAAAGCTCGCCGCCAATACGCGCTCAGCAGTCGCGCACACAGCTATGGCCGCCAGCGAATACTCCCTTAGCGGCGAAATGTTTCAGTGGCGCCCTCCTATGGTTCCCTCTCGTGACGTCATTACCTTGCGAACAACAAGTTCGATGGTGTTTGTAAAGAGCATGGAGGAAGCTTGAAATCATTGCGCTCTGAAACCAACACATGCTAATATCGTCGAAATGCAAATTCTTACATTACTCTTATTTCTGCCCATGACAAATCCTTTGCTGACGTCATAGTCACCATTCGGCCAATAGTGGAAGGCCGACCACCGCGAAGCTTTCGATCGCGCACGTCACCTGCAGTACTGAAACATGCATGGGCGCGAGCGTTTTGAGCTTTGGTGGAGCGGTTGGTCCAGGAGTAATATTGCTCCAGTTTATGTATTATCTTCATATTTTAGGGGCGAAGCTCCTTAGGGGCTAGATGTCCATCCGTCCGTCCGTCCGTCCGTCCATCCGTCCGTCCGGCGTCCGGTGCTCTCATGATGATGATGAAGTGATGATGATGATGATGATGAGTGAATCTCATGATGATGATGATGATGATGATTGAATCTCATGATGATAATGACGATGATGATGATGATGATGAGTGAAGATGAAAAAAAAAAAGATAAATACAAATTATGAAAAAAAAAAATGTTTGCGCAGTCGACAGGATTCGAACCTGTGCGGGGAGACCCGAATGGATTTCTAGTCCATCGCCTTAACCGCTCGGTCACGACTGCGGGACGAGTAGGGGCTCCGAGATGTGGTAGTAACTCAAGAGCTGGGGATGTCATGGATGAAACGTTGCATGTAGCGGCTCAACGTCTATACAGGAGAGGGCGCTGCGGTCAAATGGGTATATAATCGCGTTAAATTTTGCATGCATTGGCTCAACGTTTATAGACGAGAGGGCGCTGCGGTCAAATGCTCAAATGCGTATATAACCCCGTTCCAAACCACACATTCTCTTTCTGACATGGATGAAAACGAACGAAAAGCTCGGCATGCTGCGGCTCAGCGTCTACGCAGACAAGCACCACCAGAGCTTCGCCCCAATCAACATCATTCACCACGTGGAGATGCGGTCAATTTTTTAAAAGGTAACGAGTAATTAAAGCAATACGTTACCAGTATTTTGTAACGGAATAACATTACAAATTATTGCCTCAAAAAAGTAACGTGACAATTACAAAATTACTTGAAAAATTAACGAATTACAAGTAATCCGTTTCTTGTGACGAATTAGTTTCTAAGTCTGGCATATACCGTAATCTTTGTTTCCTTTTTTTTTTCCTTTTTTTTCACAGTTGTACTTACATCGTTAAACAACTGCCACGGAAAGGATTTGATAGGATGATTTTATGCCCATTGCCAACTTTGTGTGTTAGGTGCTAACTTGTTTGTGCTATACGTCCACGTCGCGTTAGTGTTTCATCTGTGCGTCCCAGCTAATCATTACAGACCCCAGGGAGCTGTAGTTCCCGTTTTGTTTCTTTATAACACAATCTCACAGCGCCAGCATTTTCTTTTTTTTTGTATGGTATTTTGTATGCGGTTCTCTTCCTTAGCCCAAGTAACCCTGTCATGCACTGTTGAGGGAATGCCTAGCTGTTCAAAGACGCTAGTCATGGAATGACCGTAGCCCCGACCACGCCCATTCGCGTTCATGCGAGTGGGGTGATCAACGAGGTCATTCCCTGTGAGTAACCGGCACAAGCCAATAGCGCCACCGGCCAACTAAAGGCGCCACATTCTAGTTCAAGGTTGATAGCTCGCGAGCATTGCAGTAGGCCGGTCTCTGTTGCAGGCTCTATTAATCTTAAATCTCCTCTTTGAAGGAGGAACGTCAGTAGTTACAATGTCGAAACGTGACGAAGTGGGGTATGCAAAGAAGGCTTGCTTGAACGTCACAGTCCTGTCTCAGATCTTCCACGTGGCGAGTTCTCGACATGCAAAGGCCTTGCGTGCCGAGACCATCTGGTTAGGCCTGGTATTTTTTTTTTCTTCATTAATATGTTAGTCACAGTACTATATACCACGATAGTCGTTGAACGTTCATGAGCAACAGGGCGTGGTAAATATTATTACGTCCTTATCACATTGGGCAACCAATGAAACCCCAGCTTGCTTATTAGCCCCGTGCGCGACCGAAAGCGTCGCTGTGGTCGGCCTTCCACGATTGGCCGAACGCTGACTATAGACCTTTCCAAAAACGAGCTTGTGGCCGGTGCCATTGTGAGCGTTCGTGCGTATGGCGCGTGCTTCGCTCGCTTTCCGAAGCGACGAACACGCACGTGCTGGGCTGTGAAGATCACACGCTGGACTGTGATTTTGTAAACATTGGAAAGGTCTATAACGTCGGAAAGGGGATTTATCATCGTCGGAAAAAAGAGGAATGAAAGAACTTTACTTTTGACGGTGTTGGCAGTGTTCCTTTGAGAGCGCAATGATTTCAAGCTTCCACCATGCTAATAACAAACACCATCGAACTTGTTGTTTGCAAGGTAATGACGTCACAAGGGGGAACCACAGGAGGGCGCCACCAAAACATCTCGCCACTGATATAAGAAAAATTAGGTGCACTGTGACTAATGACATCATAATTAGCCACAACATAGCAGTTTAATCTCGCTACAATGTTAATAAGAATGAAAGATAAAATCCGAAGTTTAACGCTCGTCAGGTATCGATTGCAGCTGAGACATAAGCGGGTTTAACTAAAATGTGACCATCAAAGGATAATGTATAGAGCAATGGGGCAAAATACGACTAACGCTACATGTAATCACCTTTCTCATCTCCCCCCCCCCCCCCCCCCCAACCCCCGGGGAAAAAAAAGTATATATATATATATATATATATATATATATATATATATATATATATATATATATATATATATATATATATATAACGGAAACATGAAGCGGTAGTGTGTAAACCCGAAAAGGTCCGACACATTACCGATCGTCCAGACTTTACCCGTTTCCTCGTCCATTTTCTGTGCCCCTAGATTGCACGTAGGATTCGCCTGTCTTTCCACTCAGCCTGTACGCGTGAGACGTCCCTGCAAATAACCGGTTTCTCTAAGCTATATTCAGAAATGCTGAACTATATTTGGAAACAGTAGTTGCTTAATAATGCACATTGTTTCTTTAATGTGACTCTCTTAGCTCGTTACGTCCGTTTCTTTTTTTTTTCTCTCTTTTATTTTACAATGTCATTTCCGTGCTCTAACAACCGTCGTGAACGCTTTTGTTATCCTTTTTTCTTCTTCCCCGTTTCAAAGCAAATTTTTCTATCCTAAGCGTTTTTGTTTTTTGTTTTATCGTATGTTTTTAGATGGAACCGGTCCAAACGCGAAACGAATCCTCATACTTCTCTCCATCCCACAAGTTCCGGATGCAGCAGTGAACTATCAAATGCGAAGACGCGAGCTTAGAGCTATGCAGGAAGCTTTCGTTCGCACGAGTGTTCGTGTCCAGAAAGCACCCTCGAAAGCCGTACTCTTGCACCCACGCCTTTCACAGCGCCGGGACACGTGACGTGTCCTGGCGCTGTGAAACCTTAAAGGAGCCATGAAACGAATTTTGGGCTGGGATAAATGATTTTCAATTGGGACTTTACTAATCGCATATCGTTTAGTTGGTCAAAAGAAAGAGGGTAGAAAGTCAACAGCCAGCTTTTCGGTACGAACATTTGAAAATATAGCGGACTATTTTGTACCCTCTTTCTTTCGAAAGCTCTCCGCCTTTTCACTATAATACATCCGCGGTTCCCAAAGGGCGTCAGCGGTGCCAACCTGACGTCAGCCGAACCCAGCTCACGCATTGGAAACGAAAACTGCGTCACTCGGACGTATGCGCTTGTCAACAATAAATCCGTCAACGAATATTCGGATTCGCGTTCGTGGCCAATGAGTGCCCTGACGGAACTTATCGTCACTGGGGAATGAAAAGTTCTATGGTGTGCATAAAAAGCACGGTGGAAGCTAGGGGTCATCGCACCGGTGCCGAAGAATGTCACGGCGACGTTATTTCACAATTCGTTTTTGAGTTGAGGATTAAAGCTAAGGAGGAAGAAGTAGGAAAATTGTTTCATGACCGAGGTCGCTGCTTTGTAGCGTTCTTCCGCAGAACGTGCGCTCGCGCTCAAAATGCATGTCTCAAAGCTAGGAGCGCGGGCTATTAGCGGCGAAATGTTTTGGTGGCGCCCTCCTGTGGTTCCCCCTTGTGACGTCATTACCTTGCAAACAACAAGTTCGATGTTTTTTTGTTATTAGCATGGTGGAAGCTTGAAATCATTGCGCTCTCAAAGGAACACTGCCAACACCGTCAAAATTCAAGTTCTTTCATTCCTCTTATTTCTGTCAATGATAAATCCCCTTTCCGACGTCAGAGTCAGCGTTCGGCCAATCGTGGAAGGCCGACCACAGCGACGCTTTCGGTCGCGCACGGGGCTAATAGCTCGGGCTTGTAGCTTTGGTTGCAGAGTATACAGCGCAGATTCCAGCTTTCCTCCATAAAAACAAAGGGAGTCATTTGCTCATAGAGAGGGAGGACGAGTTCATTCTGAGGACAACGACGCCATTGCTTAACTGCCGAAAGAAGACAAGAGTATTCTCGTAAGGCGGAGAAGAGCGGAAGGAAGCAAGGAACGCGCATTCGGGGTTCCGACTACCCTCGGCGGCAATAATTCGTTCGAGGTAGATGCAGCAATCGGACTGCTATTACGGCAGCGATTCGCCGAGATCCGACGATCTCCACTGCACCTCGGGGCCCCCAAAGGAGGAGGCGTGCACAGAAGTTCTTATTTTGGATGTCACTCGAAAAGGGGTGAAGCACCCTTGGGGACCGGAGGAGGGGGAGAAGGGAGAGGCTGCGTTGAGGAAAGGGGTTTTGAAATTAGGAGAGAAGAGACACACTGCTCCTTATATACGCCTTTCCACGACAACCGCGTGCGTACACCCATCACTCTATTTTTGGTCACAAGAAACGGAAATCGTTTTTTTTATTCTTTGGAATAAACTGACGGGCTTCTATATTTAGGCGGTCAACTCGACACCTGAGGTTTGCCACGCCACAGGTTCGTCTACAGTCTTATGATCGCACTCCTCATGGTCATCAGTGCGGTGGACATTTAGGGCTGCCTTGTGCAGTGCGGTATAGCTTATAAAATATTTGGTTTTTCACAGGTTTTAATCTGGCCTTATTGACATTTAAAGTAATTGGTGTCAGTGTATACACACCAGTTGTTTACCATGTGCCGTCGCTGAATGGCGGTCAGTGAGTGTAAGCGAACACACTGTTCAGTATCAAGACGCAGACCACTTGTTTGTAAACAATGAACCATAATCCGTTTTGCTTTACGTACGATGTACCGCAACGGACGCTACAAGTCACCTGAGCCAATCAGTAGCTCGGTGCGTGTCATGTGACTTTCCGGCTGGGCGAAGCCACGTGCGAAGCGTGGAGCCTGCACTGGATTGACCATTGGCTGGGTTTACATGAATACGATTGTAGCGCGTCGAATCGAGCAGGGACCACTCACACGCACCCAGTCTCCCTACGTCTTCCTCTTGCACCAATCAAAATAGTCAAATCTCGATTCGATGTGCTATGTTCGCATTCATGCAAACGCAGAGCTGCGTTTGCATGGTTGCGACCATAGCGCATCAAATCGAGATTTGACTATTGGTAGAAAAGGGAAAAAAAACGCAGGGCGACAGGGCGTGTGTAAGTGATCCCTGCTCGATTCGACGCGCTACGATCGCACTCGTGTAAACAAGGCCACCATAAGATACAAGTTAAAGGGGCCCTGCAATCATATTTAAGCGTCTACCTTTTTTGCGGTTTCCACGTCTCTTGGGGTTCGGGCAAGCCAGCGGGCACGGAGAGAGGAACTAAATATCAGTGCGTCATATTTTAACCGGACGATGCGGAAACCTCCTCCACCGACGGGGGCGACCCGCGGTACCGAAAGCGCGCGATATGTGACGTCTTCGGTCCTGGGCTTACTACTGGTCAGAGCAGCTAAAAGCTTCTTTTTAGTCAAAATACAAAATATAAGTGGCGCGAACCGTTTCAATTATTTATAAAAGCAGTTTTTGTTCACGATTTTAGATCAGAAAAGAAACACATGCAGTTTATAAAGTACGGAAACAAGATATGACCCGTCGACATACCCGCCACCAAGCGGTGGAAAAGGCGGCGCATACTAGAAAGGAGTAGGGGTGTCGCGAACCGGCCGAGGTTCGAGTTCGACCAGGTTCGACTTTTTCGAACTTTTAGTGGAAAATTCGACGAACCTTGTATTGAGGTTCGACTCGTGTGCGCATGCGCGACAGGCTGGCCAGTTGGCTTCGGATTGGATGGTGATGGCTAAGGGATTAATTAAGGGCAGCGCTGATTGGTTATTCCAGTTAATACAGTACAAAATAATTAAGGTATTACCTTCTTCACTGATGAAAATCGTTTTTTTTTTTATTTGCAACTGTTTATAAAATAAAATAACCCTTTGCATAAAAAAAAATTCTCCAAACCTAGACATGCTTGTATCAAGGTCTGGCCACACTGTCCACAAAGACGAACCGGTCGAATCTGGTGAAAAGTTCGAAGGTCGTCGAACCGGTTCGACCGAGTCGAACCCCGAAAGTTCGACCTAAAAATCTGGTTCGACAAAAGTTCGCGACACCCCTAGAAAGGAGTAGTGGGATCAGGGGACTCTAATCAGGCGCCGACACGGAAAGGTCCCGGATGTACGCTGCGGCGCTGCGGTCGTAGGGAATGGAGGATCCGACCGGCTCCGAGCGGTGAGCAGCTTTGTCTGGCGGTTTGGCCGTTTCGCGGTATGGCAGTGCGAAGTGGCTCCCATTCTGAACTGATTTTTACCCCTTGTTTGCTGTCGTTTGTGGCCAATGAAGTGTCATGCCGAATTAGTGTTCAATCGCGCAGCAAATGCAATGCGAGCCGCCCTGGCCGCCCGTTTCATACAGCCTATTTAGAACGCATGCTTTAGTGGCGCCCTCTCGCGCCGTCGACACGGAGTGCGGCAGCCGTGAGCGCTCGCTGAGCACACTACCCCTCCTCTAGTTCACGGCCACTCAAGCAACCAAGGACGTCATGAAGGAGGTTATTTTTTGCTTGTTTCATTTT
The DNA here is from genome assembly GCA_013358835.2 of Ixodes persulcatus. Classification (NCBI taxonomy): domain Eukaryota; kingdom Metazoa; phylum Arthropoda; class Arachnida; order Ixodida; family Ixodidae; genus Ixodes; species Ixodes persulcatus. The sequence goes on along the minus strand of JABSTQ010009399.1, from coordinate 359,609 downwards.
AATTTGCCTATAACTTTTAAAATGAAGCGAAATTCGAGAAAAAATTCATTAAGTTACTACGTTCAGTGCGCTAAAGTTCGGTGCAAATTAAAAATTAGTAAAAAAAAAAGTCATTGCAGGGCCCCTTTAAGGATGCTCCAGAATCTTCTCTCACATACTCATTCCCGCCAGCCACTGTTCCTCCGCGATGCACAAATAGTCCGCTACTGGAGGATCCGTTCATACAGAGCCGTGCATATATACGGCTCTGGGTGCATACTGCTCACCCGTAAGAAGTAAAAGACATGCTCGACGCAGAAAAAAGGCACCTTTATCCGAATAGACCCACCATTATCGAGAAATAGCCCTTAGCGCGCCATAGTTTTGTATCATATATCAGCCTGGCAACCCTGTGCTCAGGCTGATCTAGTGATGAGTCAAGAATAGAGGTCAGAACCATTGCTGCAACTGGGCTGAGGAGTCATGCCTGGTCTCGTCTGACACACGTTCCAGGGGACACTGTTGGCGTGAATGTCGACGTCAGTAGTGGCCTCTTGCGAACTTGTATCCGACAAGACCAGGCATGACTACTCAGTCTAGTTACAGCAGTGGTTCTGACCTTTAATGGCGACGTCTTTTTCTTTCACATGCCTTTCTCTTTCACATGCCCACACGTCACATAACTCGTGATGACTACTGTCTTTCCTTGTTGGTTCTCGGAGCCCTTCGTGACTTGTACGAGGTGGGTTTATATGGCGTATTCTTAAATTGCATCTCACTACAGCTTGGCTCCTAACGTCTGTTTCAATGCGGTGTAAGGCGAAACGAACGGTATGCACGAAATGATTTTTAGGCAGTTGGACGAGAAGTGAAACGATGGCCACGTATGGACACCTTTACATGAACGTACACTGCGCGACACTGTAAGCGTGCGAACACGACATAGGTGCTTTCCTTCTTTTTACTCAGACAGAGCACAGATGGGCACCAAACTTTGAAGCTATACCCCTGAAGGAGGACTTCCCGCCGCACTAGTTGTTTTTATTACAGTTGCTAAAGAAATTGCGTTGTGTGCATGTTTATACAGCCGGACGTTAGTCAGTCCCAACGCGCGTCTGGGGTCTGATGTTGTAAATGAAAAATTTGGCCGGTGCAATACAAATCCTCTTGGGGTCTTTACTAGTGATACACGGCCGCACGCCGGTACGAAGCTCATCCATATCGAAACGGACAGGGGTGGGGTTGAACCATAGCCTCCTCTATACTTGCGAAGCCTGGCAGTTCCACGACGGAGCCGTAGAGTGCCCGGTCGCAGATTTGGAGCGCGAGGATCTGGTAGCAGAGACCATTTCTCGGGGAAGCTGGTATTCAGCGCACAGCTTTTGCAGCGGCGAGTACCCGAAACATGGGTTTCAAACTCGACGAGAAAAGGAGCGGTAGAGCGAGGAGCGCGAGCGGACATTCCATCGCTCGGGACATGCGTGTTTCGGCGTCTCGCCGCAGCTGGGAGCCTCATCGGTTGTTTGCCGCTCCACCTTTTCACTTTCGGCGGCCGCGTCTCGTGTCGATCTGCCAGGCTTTGTCAGCAGGAGGCTATGGTTGAACCCATTCAGGATCCCTGGGTTACCCTGGGTTCTGCAGCGCGAGCTTTCGCTCCAGCAGGGGTGCGCTAACACGCTCGGCCACCGTTCCCAGTCGATCAATTTCAGAAGAAGAGATGATAAAGCTGGTGATGGCTCGTTCGCGCTAACAGTTTCGCGCTGTGTACATGGACTTAGGCGTCGACTAACCTTAATTTGTTCATTTTCAAAATATATATAAAAAATAAAGCATGTTTCTTTGCCACGTGCTATTTATTATCTTCACCCGTCCTGCGCCTATAGTGATACTCCAGGAAGGGCCCTAAGAAGGCCTATTGTGTTGCTGCCGATAAATTAACAAATGGGAAAGGGACGCGTGCGCGGTTGCTGCGCGACGGGTCACGACGATCGGCGACACGTGGAGACTGCGAGCGATCGAAACGCGACGCGTCGGTAGTGGACGGGACGGGTGCACTCGCGCGACGCCGCCCTCCGCACGACGCAGTCTGCGGACAAGGTCGGTCGCTCTGCTGTGCCGCCCGATTAGTCGCGCATACACTCGCGTATCTGTCGAAGCCTGTCTACGGACCCGTCACTCGAGAGGCCGGGCTGTCGGCCCTCTTGGATTGTTTGTTGACGTTGATCGCGTCTCTTTGCTCGGGCCCTTTTACGTCGGGTGTGTGGCGCCACGGATATCCGCTCGTTCCCAATTCCACGCTCGGAGGACAAAATCGAGAACAGATAGGAGCGCGCGAAATAAAAGAGAGGGAACAAAATGGTTGAATACCCTCACCACGTGGTAGAGATTAATGTAATTGTAATCGAATGAAGGATATTAGTCAGCTTTAGAGAAGGGGGTCCCCGACGCTTTGGGTCATGCTGCCCGTGTTACCCAGAGCACTGGGGGGAAATATTCTAAAACTCCCTGTAATCTGATCGGCCAATCAGCGCGCGTCACTCCTGGCACAGATCGGCGCATGTGCCGACATTAAAGTTTACCGTGTGTCAAGAGTACCAAACGGTCATAACAGTCATTATAACTATTTGTTCTCCCTCACTCTCTCTCTCTCTCTCTCTCTCCCTCTCTCTCTCTCTCTCTCTCTCTCTCTATATATAATATATATATATATATATATATATATATATATATATATATATATATATACGAGGGGCGTTCATAAAGTTCGTAGTATTGTCACGAAGGAATAGAGATTCAGCAATTAAACTCGAGTAGGAGTTGAGACTTTGTCTACATGTTCGCCACCAAAAGTTACCCACTTTTCCAGCGATTCACCATGCATGCCGCTAGCCATTGTTATAGAACTGCTGGTATTGAGTGTTCAGGAATCGCTCCACTTGAGCAATCACTTGGTCGCCGTCCTTGAAATGCTTTCCTCTTATTTGGCCACACTGGAAGCGTCTGTACCATTTAAACTGAGGTGTTGTCCCCGAACAACGCTTCCACATTGGAATGAATATCCTTGGCATTGCTTCCCTTCAAATGAAAACAACGGATCACTGCGTGTGCTTGGCATCGACGGGCGGTGCCATTTTAGTTTCGACTCCCTAGCGGTGTTCCAAGCTACTATAGCATGCAATGTTTATATTGTGCGGAAACTATACTTCGTCTCACCCAGAGCCGGATTAAGGCATTTCGGGGCCCTGGGCTAAGGACGCTTCAAGGGCCCTAATGATGATGATGATGATAATGATGTCTGGTTAAGGCCATGAACCTGGGAAATACTTCAGTTTCCTTTATTTTTTAATCAATAGAAAGTAGCCTCAAAATACAAAAAAAAAATTTACCATTCCCGTCTGGTTTCAACTAGGGAGCACTCCGGCAAGACCACTGCGGAGGCGGCATGCAGCTTTGTTCCCTTCCCCAGCAACGTCGAAGGCCGCACTTTCAAAGTGTAAGCGCTGCTCGAAAACACGTGTTTGCGCGCACGAGAGGTGAAGGGGGAGGTGTTTATGACAATTTCCTTCCTGACAAAAAAAAAAAAAAAAGGAGCGAAAAACTCCAGATCGTGGCACCCCTCGCGTGTTTTCTTCGTTTGCTCTAAGCCGCTTTCAAAAGAAAGCGGACAAGCACCCTAAGGGGCCGGTCACCCACCCAAAGGGCCGGCCTTGTACAAGGATAGGAGTGTGCTACGCGAAGTGCGCCTTTGGCCTCGCTGACATCGCCATTATCTTTGTATATCCCTCTTCTCGAATGCTGCGGCAAAGCAACATCGCTTTCCCAAAATATTTTTAGGTTTCGTTTTTTTTTTTTTTCCTACGAGCTGTGTCAATCAACCTTCCGTCATAGGGGCCCCCAGAGAGTCGGGGGCCCTGGGCTGCAGCGACTTTAGCCCGTACCTTAATCCGGCCCTGGTCTCACCCTAGCATGGACTAACCGCGAAGGCTGTGATAGCGCGAGCGGCCAGCCTTGACTGCCTTGACTAGAGCACTTGCTGCACGAGCGCTCGTGCAGCCGCCGCGGCTTCATTCAAAGCGACTAGCTCGCGCTTTAAAGGGATACTACAACAAAATTTCGGCGCTCATGTTTTTTGTCTATATGTGTTCAAAGAAGCAGTATCACATCGGGCATACCAATATCTTGTTTAAAAAGTCTCGCAAAGGAATTTTAAAACGAATTAAAAGATTAGCAAAGAGCACCTGGTGGATGTCGCTAACGCCTCACTTGTAATGCCCGTGTAGGAACCTTGACAGCTAGTGACGGTGAGTGTCTCGCCTCCGGCCACGACGAGAGAAGAGGGGAAGGAGGAACTTCCCTCTTCCCGAGAATGCCTTTTGTGGGTCGCAGAAGTCGCTATTGTCCCCCTACAAGATTACAGAAGATTAACCAGTCACTCAAAATTCGTACAAAACCAGCCGCTTCGGTGGCTGGAACGACTAGGCCATCCTCTCGACGTCAGCCTCGTCGTAGCTTTGCTCGTCCCGAGACGACCTACGTCACGATTGCGTTGGATGTCACGTGGTCTGCGCTGGGCCTTCTCCGAGCACTTGCCAGAGTGGGCCGTTTATAACGAAAAATAGAGCCACCAGGCTGAAAATACAAACGTGCGATTGTCATTTACGGATATTGTGGATCATATTCAACCTATTTTTAAACACGACGGGAATATTTCAAATGTCGTTGAAGTATCCCTTTAAAGGGATACTACAACGAAATTTCGGCGCTTATTTTATGGTCGATATGTGTTCAAAGGAGCAGTATCACATCGAACACACCAATATCTTGTTAAAAAAGTCACGAAAAGGAATTTTAAAACAAATTAAACGATTAGCAAAGAGCACCTGGTGGATGTCACTAACGCCTCGTTTGTAATGCCCGTCTAGGAACCTTGACAGCTAGTGACGGTGAGTGTCTCGCCTCCGGCCACGACGAGAGAAGAGGGGAAGGAGGAACTCCCGTCTTCCCGAGAATCCCTTTTGTGTGTTCCAGAAGTAGCTATTGTCCCCCTACGAGATTATAAAAGATTAAACCACCACTCAAAATTCGTACAAAAGCAGCCGCTTCGGTGGCTGGAACGACTAGGCCATCCCCTCGACGTCAGCCTCGCCGTAGCTTTGCTCGTCCCGACACGACCTACGTCACGATTGCGTCGGATGTCACGTGCTCTAAGCTGGGCCTTCTCCGAGCGGTTGCTAGAGTGGGCCGTTTATAACGAAAAATACAGCCACCAGGCTCAAAATGCAAACGTGCGATTGTCATTTACGGATATTGTGGACCTTTAAAGGGATACTACAACGAAATTTCGGCGCTTATTTTATGGTCGATATGTGTTCAAAGGAGCAGTATCACATCGAACACACCAATATCTTGTTAAAAAAGTCACGAAAAGGAATTTTAAAACAAATTAAACGATTAGCAAAGAGCACCTGGTGGATGTCACTAACGCCTCGTTTGTAATGCCCGTCTAGGAACCTTGACAGCTAGTGACGGTGAGTGTCTCGCCTCCGGCCACGACGAGAGAAGAGGGGAAGGAGGAACTCCCGTCTTCCCGAGAATCCCTTTTGTGTGTTCCAGAAGTAGCTATTGTCCCCCTACGAGATTATAAAAGATTAAACCACCACTCAAAATTCGTACAAAAGCAGCCGCTTCGGTGGCTGGAACGACTAGGCCATCCCCTCGACGTCAGCCTCGCCGTAGCTTTGCTCGTCCCGACACGACCTACGTCACGATTGCGTCGGATGTCACGTGCTCTAAGCTGGGCCTTCTCCGAGCGGTTGCTAGAGTGGGCCGTTTATAACGAAAAATACAGCCACCAGGCTCAAAATGCAAACGTGCGATTGTCATTTACGGATATTGTGGATCATATTCTACCTATTTTTGAACACGACGGATATATTTCAAATTTCGTTGAAGTATCCCTTTAAGCACGCGCGGCTAACAATAGTCCATACTAAGGTGACACGAAGTATAGAGGGACGCGCGCTCATGGTGATGCCTGTTTTGTTCTGTTTTTTTCAATTTTTTGTGCCGATAATACGAACTTTATGAACGCCCCTCGTATATATATATATATATATATATATATATATATATATATATATATATATATATATATATATATTTTACGTTGCTAATATTATGTATATTACGTTACGTCTATGTTTTTTTATGTACAGGGTGTCACAAAAAAAAATTACACATTCTTTTTTGCCTCAAAAATAAACTAAGCATCGCCGAACGCTCATTCTCCGCCCAAAGGTAGCGTAGAGGTCACAACCAGATGCCAAAGTTTCAGCCCAATCCGATATCTTAATCAAAAGTTATAAGTGATTTTCTAAAAATTTCAATAGGAAAATGGCTGCCGACGGAGTTTGCGAATACATGGGGCTCTATGGCATCAGAAACCGAAAACGGGCGAAAATAGGACTTCATTTTCCCATTGAAATTTTCAGAAAATTACTTATAACTTTTGAATAAGGTATCGGATGGGGCTGAAACTTTGGCGTCTGGTCGTGACCTCTAGCGCTACCTTTGGGCGGAGAGTGAGCGTTCGGAGATGCCTAGTTTATTTTTGCGGTCAAAAAGAATGTGTAAATTTTTTTTTGTGACACCCTGTATATTTTTAACGTATACTTTAAGATAGGTAAAGTCGCTCATTCGCGACGGCGTAGAAAGCTTAATAGCACCAGCGAACGAGATACCAACGCTATCGAATAGCATCGTAATCTAAACCCTGAGACTATAGAAAAAATAAAATAACGGCCAACACGCGTTGCGTCTTTTGTTACTTTATTTCTGCTATTGTATCAGAGTTTAGCTCTTTCCGATGCAGCTCGCCTACGTACCTTCGCCTTTTGTTATAGAATAGGTAGTGGAAAGTTTCGCTAAAGTTGCTAGAACAATCGTGAATGCGTGTACTGATTTGCTGTTATAGGATCAAGAGCAACTAGGTTGCGGTAACCGGACAGATCGAGTGACTCTATGGCACATGTTTGGGCACTTGAGAAGTGAAAAAGGTCGCCCAATTGCTTTCAGTTCGGTAGTGGAGAAGACTGGATCTTTCCAGAACGTGTGAATTTTGTGAGTGGAAGCGCACACACCTGCCGCATATGACTTCGCAGTCTCGTGAAATAGCGCTTTTCTGATTTTAAAAAGGTGTTTGTCACTTATTTGCATGCACTTATTTTTATGGCTAACAACGTGCTAAATAAGATCCTCAATTTTTTTTTTTTGCAATATATAAATTGCTTTGTGACAACAATCAAGTACGAACACAAGAAAAAGAAAGAAAGGAAGCGAGAGAGCGACTGGCGGAACGTCGAGGACACTGTCGCGAAGCCTACGCGGCTTTGTTGTTTTAGCTTTACTTTGTTTTGTGGCTCGATCTCTCTGCGGATATCCCAGTGTTTGTTGGTCGCTGGTCGCCGCCGCGAATCAAATGAGGTCTGCCTGCCCCTCGAAGTTATTCATGAAGCGGCAGCGGGTAACAAAAAGCGAGCCAGGTTCGGGGAATTTGGGAATAGTTTTTATGTGTTGAGTGGGGTTGGCTTTTGATGCCATGCAGATTTGTTTTGTTGTTTACGTTCTTGCGCACTTCCCTTTGGTTACTGACGTGTCCTGTACGTGCTTTGTCTTGTGAACGTGGCTTCGAATCTGTTTCGTATCGTTTTTAGCTGCTCTTGTGAACTTCGTTCGAACGTGTTTTGTCTTGTGCATGCGCTTGTTTTTGTCGTGATCGTGATTGGTTTAGGCTCCGAGCCTTTTGATTGGTGCTAAGAAAACCTTCTGGGATTGGTTGCCTGGATACCTCCAGAATTCCGCTAAAACCCGATATAAGCAGCTGCCAGAGGTCCGCACCGAACTTGGCGCCTTGATAGCCAGTTGAACATCTCCCTGCTTCTGGAGCCCAACCTGCACGTCTGATTTGCTTCGGCTGTGGAGTCTTCCGTCCGTTAACTTACAAACTTGGGACTACCTTACAGCTGTGGAGGAGTTTGGCTCGGCCCCATTTGCGTGTATTTGGCAACTTCGTGTGTGGTCGAGGAGGACGGTAGGGTAAGTGTTCTTAAGAAGTAACCCCCCTCTAAGGTCGGTTTCTCAATTGTTTATTTTAAAAGTAACGTTCATGTAAGATTAGAAAATAAACAGTTGTCTGGGAAATATCTAGAAGACCCCGTCTACCTCGTGAAAATACCATAAAAAGTGAGAACATGGAAGCGAACAAGAATATTACTCATACTTCTATTTTGTATACACCATCTGAATCCTCTGACGTCACGCCGCTGTGGTGGCACTGCTGTTGGTACTGCGCATGCGCAGACGCCTCATGCAAATCTGGTCTATGAGCACATGCAGTGCCCACACCTGGTGTGGGCAAACGGTGGTCTGTTTTTAAACAGCGCGTTGGTCTATAACACCATCTTTAGGTCCCTGTTGTCTACCTGAGGATTTACCGTAAAACCCCAAATGAATGCGTACCCACAGTGAAAAAATAAAATGAAAAAGACATGAGCTGGGCGATTTCGGGGGGTGGGCCTTCGTTAGAGAGATTACTGTATTTTCGTTTTTTGAACACCTTGACCGTCGGAACTATAAGATAATTTGCTCCATGCCTTAGTCCTTGGACGTAATTCCTTCGCGCTTTCTCAATGAACCCTGTTCCAAACTTCGCTGGGGAATTATGAAATGTAATATGTTTGGATTGGTTCACCGCGCGCTCCACGGGAAAGTAGAGGCACGGGCATTTCCCCCAAGTATTCTTATTGCAAAGGTTTGTGCAATTGAAGCGGTGACTGGGTCGAAGCGTAAGATACAACCTTGCAATTGTGTTTATAGCCAGTGACAGGTTAAAGGGAAACTGAAGCGGTTCTGTATTTGAAAAAGAACACTTAAATCGTCTTCATTTGGCCTCCAGGATCAGGAATATCGAGAATTATTTTTCTTATTTTGGTGCACGGAGGCTGCAGAAAATAATTTAGAAGTACCGCTGAAGCCCATCCTTCCCGGAGCGTGACGCAATATCCAAAGATTTCGGAATCTCCGCTCTCGCTCATCTTCAGCGCCTATCAAAGCATGCACGCGCACTCTTGCTTTCAAATAGGTAAAAAAAAAAAAAAAAAGAGAGAGAGACGTCACAACTGGTTGCCGCCATGTCTTGGCTCGTACGGGAAAGCACGCGCAATTTCAAGCTTGGCAAAGCTATGATCACGGGCACGCTCCACGTGCTTTCACGCGTGGGGCACAAGTCGTGGCGCCATGCTTGCAATAGACCGATCTCACCAGGCAGTTTGACTACGCCACCGCTGCCGCAATGCATCGAGGGAACTTTAGTCTTTCTGCACGTGCGACAAACTCACTGGAGCTCTGAGCGTGTAGGGCACGAGATAGCACGAGCCACCTCGTGCACTGCAGCCTGCCTCCTGTGAACTAAAGTTATGGCGGTGTCACGCATGCGCTGAACGCTTGGTGAGATCGGTCTATTGTCTATAGACGTTTCCACTGTTTACAAAAATCACAGTCCACACGTGTTAAATCACAGTCCAGAACGCGCACGTTCGTCGCTTCGGAAAGCGAGCAAATCACGCGCCATACGCACGAACACTGAAAATGGAACCTGCCAAGTGTCCTTTTTTGGAAAGGTCTATATCTGGCAAGCTTGCAATTGCACGCGCTGCCCACACGAGCGACACGCGCTTGGAGGCCGAACGATCTTGGTATGACGTCACGACTGGCTGGAGGTTCTTTCCGTCTTTTCTCGCGTTCAGTTACATCTTCGGGAAAAACGAACGTGAAATTCACATTCACGGGATAAACATACTCTAGAATGCACCTCTAACTTTTTTTTTTAGGGGCGAAGCTCCTTAGGGGCTAGCCATGTCCGTATGTCCGTCCGCCGTCCGGCGTCGGGTGCTCGTGCTCCTGCCCGTGAGCTCACGTGCTCACGTGCTCATGTAGGGCAAAAAAAAAAATGAAAAAAAAAGATGAAAAAAAATATGAAAAAAGAAAAAGAAGAAGAAAAAAAAGAGTAGGGGGTTCGGAGATGCCATCCCATCTGTCTTCTTAAAAAAAGAAAAAGAAGAAAACCGCACATTCTCCTACTGACATGAATGAAAACGACCGAAAAGCTCGGCATGCAGCGCCTCAGCGTCTACGCAGACAGCAAGCTCCTCCGGAGACCAGCAGTCCAGCACCACCCGAGCTTCGCCCCAATCAACATCATTCACCACGGAGAAATGCGGTCATTTTTTTTTTCTTTTTTTTTAAGAATTCAGTAGATGCTTCGTTTCTAGCGCGAACTTTCTACCGTTAATAATACTTCGTCGCACGCGCAGCTAAATTCCGATATGAGGCAGCGTGAGCGTGCTGTAGACGAAACTCCTACTGAATGGGTTTTTCAGAACATCATACTGAAGAGTCATTCGCAAAGCAACGGGCTGTTACTTCTTACGACGGAGTTCTCCTCTTCCCGATGGGTTCGTGTTTGACATTAGGGAGTTTTCGTAGATAGTTTTCTCTACTCTGAGACGCCGCTGTTACGCATGCGCACCGCTGGCTTCGACTGCAGAGTTTCGGATATCGTAGCGGGTTGCGGAGAACGTTGCGGGATGGAAGAAACGATCTACGAAAACTCCCTAATGATGTTTCGGATCGGTATAGCTACCCTGTGTTGATTAGATCTTTGCTCCATCGTTATTCATGCTCTCCGACTAGTGACAGTTTGATCAAATTTAGTTTTATTTGATAATATCAGTTCTCTATGATCGCTCGCTCAGAATCGACTTTGAGGGCATGTGGAGCGAGGCTTTAAAAACATGTTACCATGGTATTGGTAACATGTTTTTGGGTTATAAAAAGTTGCACCAGCCTCGCAGGTTTGCATTGGTAAGCTGATGTTTACCTATTTCTTATTTTTATTCTTTTTGTGGAAAAGAGATGGCGTTATGGCACATTTCTTATATGTGGCTTTTTTAATGCATTTGCTTAACAACGTTTACAAAAAAAAAAATACTTTAAAAATTTACTTTATAAGGACACAAATCTATCAATTGCGCAGCTCCTTGCAGTCTTCATTCATCACGTAAGCCATGCTTGACAAGCATTTGATAATTATCAGATCATATTCAACGCATAAGACCTACTTCAATTATTGCTTATAATCTCGTTTATTAATATTTTCCTAGCCATGAGACTCTAATCCGCAATACCCGTCAAGCGATTATATTTCCAGCGTAGAGGAAAATTCAGAGACATTGAATACGACTTTATTCGAGTTAAGCGATCATCCCTTCTGATATGTTTTAACCCCAGAAAGTGGGGAAACACAAGGACAGGACAGCACGAATCATGTTTTCCTCACCTTCCGTTTCCTCACTCTCCAAACCTAAAAAAAAAAAAAAAATTCTGTTCCTAACTAGCTTGCCTGGATTCTTGCCCTTCTGAATTCTTAAAATTTTCGTCAAAATTTAGCTTTTTCTTTTTTTTTTTTGCAGGTGGAATTACATATTTTTGCAGTACAGACGTGCCAGCATCACGAACAAGAAAAAAGGAACCAGGAGAAATGGCTTCCGAAGATAAGTTTTCTTCAAGTCATCCTAAATGCGTTTGGATGCGAAATAATAATTAAAAAAAATGAGATATGTATGATGCCTCCGCTCATCATACATCTCGTCTTCAGTACTCCGTCATCGTCGTACGGGCTATACAATCAACGGAGCACACCCAAAAGCCAGAACAGTCACGTTTCGAAATTCTTTATTTTCAAGCACTGCCATTGATTGAAACGGTCTTCCCTCAGACGTTGTCGCAACTCCTGACGCAACAAAATTTAAGGAACTTTTATTAGATCTCGTATTCTAAATTTGTGCGTAACTATCTTGCATGTATATTTTTCATCTACTTTGATGCTTTTTCTTTTAATTGTTTTTGTACGCTTTTTCTCGTTTTTTTTTTTCGCCCGCTTTTTGTGTTTTTTATTTACCCCTTATGTAATACCCCAAGGGGGCCCTCGAGGTATTTAAATAAATAAATAAATAATTGTTTCATGCCATGCAACACAGCTATACTGCGTTTACGAATAAAACTGCGCCACGGGCACATGCCAGATGGTCATGCTGTTTTTCGCGTTTCTATGCGCGTGTTACCGACAACTTATCCAATCAGGCGCGTAGAATGCGCCGTTACATTGCGTTTTTAAGTCGATGCGTTTGCTTTTGTATTTCTACTTGATTTTCGGCTACGCTCCGATGAAACGGAGTACAGTCACAAGTGACTGCCGCTGATAAAGAAAATTGAATAAAAAAAATAAAAGGAAAAACTATAGATAACCGTCTCACATCTTATATGTCCTATTCAAGTGTCGCCCCCTGAGTGGTTTTTCATCTTATCATCGCTGCACTGCGAAAGCTAAGGAGGCCCTCTTTTTATTCATTATTTCTTGGTATTTCGTCGAAGGCTGTCTGTTTCCCTCTTTCGTAATCTTGATATGCATCTTTTCCGTTGCTCCTTTTTTCTTTCCTCGCATAACTGCCTCGGGAAGGAATGCTGGAACGACCGAGATAAACTGTGTTGCGGCGCGTTCCAACCCAGACAGCGGGGCTGCTGTGCTATGGCTACAGAGACGAATGGCAGGAAGAAACAACGAAGGGTCCATGGAATCCTATTGCGCTGCGTCTTCCTTAAAGCTGTAAAAAAAAAAAAAAAAAGGCAAAGCGAACGCGCGTTAACATTTCCCCCCCGCAGAGAAAGGAAAGACGCTTTTACACGCGCGACAGGTCAGAGTTCCCATTACTGACCTTATCTTGCCTTACCGAGATGCCGAGCCACTGAAGCGGGCGTTGACGACCACGCGAACAAGGTCTGTGTTGGATACAAGGACACACTGGAATCTAAAAGGGTAATGACCTGTCCTGTTGTCCTAGCGTCGAAGTGAGGTGCACGGATTCAAAGGGAAATTCGGGAAAGAAACACTGAAAGTCGGCCATGGGCACGGCTACGTCGACTGTCAACGTAAATAACGACTTTATAGAAAAAAAAAAAGTTTTGGGAGATTGAGCAAGTGATACGTCGTCATTCGTGTCCCCCCAGTGCAGATAATGTTGCGGCAAATCGTAGAGACGCAGGGGCGTTTTTCTTATAGTGCCTGATTTGCCCGAAAATTTGCTTAACCCACCAAAACACATCGCTTAAATAGTAACCCAGATATTGAGTGAAAATAATTATTTTTTCGAGCAATAATTGTTTTTACAATTTTAATGTTCACCGAGTTTTTTAAAGTGAAATTTTCTACTGGCAACAAACCAAAAGTGACGTTGGGTCAAAGCAGGGGTTCACTCTTTGGACTGCAGACTTTGTTTCCCAACTGACTACAAGCAGTTTCATGGTATCAAATGAATGCTTTGGAAGCTCGCTCCAGCACCCGTGCAGCAGCACGAAGCAAATGCTCGTCCATTTCTAGACTGCCCGCTCGACCTGCAAGCCTGCCTTCTCCTGAATGAGGCAATGTGTGCCCCACAGCTTGTGCGACGTAGCCAGTTGCGGGAGCCTCCCCGCTGCAAGCTATCGAGTCATTGGCAGCCTTTTTAGAAACGCAAGGCGTTCCGATTCCCGCGCATCTTATTATCGCTCCGCGACAAAGAGGATTGCAACATTAGGCCGAAGAACGAGCAAAACACGTAAAGTTATTGTCGTTCTTTTTTTTTTTTTTTGTAGATTCGATTTTAAGTTAAGTCGCCGAGATTATAGGGATTGCGGCATATCGTCTTGACATCTAATCGCAAATACCCAACTAAAAAGTAGCACATTTTTCTGGGATAATTTTCCCAAGCTTTTGGTAACTCAACGTGCCGACTGTCAAGAATTACCTACTCATGTGTTATTTTTTTTTATTTATTCGTTTCAAATATTGCAAATCCATCTTGGGGATTATAGCGGGCATCGCGACATAATGAAAACGTACATTTACAGCTATACGAGAAGCGAGCATGACAAGACAAACGTAATATTGCGTCTTGCTTGAAACATAACTGACGGATCTATAGGAAAAAAATATACGTATATGCAAACTCTGATAGTGTGCGAAGTCAGCGTGATGAAATCTCGCAGCCAGCACGTGCTCTGCGGCACAGTGTTTACCAACAAGCGGAACGAGCCGATCAATGACTGATCTGTGGAAATCTGTAGCGGGCTTAAAGCCTGGTTCAGACAGTTGCGTTTGACTGCGTTTGACTGCGTTGCGGCTGCGAGAAACCAGGACATCCCTGCTCCTCATATCGCGTGCCAAGATGATTCCTTGAATTGGATTCCACGCTTCATACGAAGCACAGATGTGCCGGTGACTCGCTTTCGGTTCTCGACGCAACGCAGTCAAACGCACTCAAACGCAAATGTCTGAACCGGCCCTAAGTCTCCCAGCTGTAGATGAGCAATTTAGTCAGTGCAGTACAACCGCTAGCCTGGGGTTTCTTTTCAGACAAGCGGCGTTAGGTGCCTCAATGTGGTACAATACGATTCTGCCAATTAAGCCGCTGTCCCACTGGTAATGCATCATACAACAGACGGTCCGCAAAGACTGTCCGAGGCGGGTTTCTTCTTTGCACGACGAAGCACAGATGAAAGCCTTCACACGCTCGTCGCCGCCATTTTGACGGGCATTATTCCTCGTATTTCTCGCGAAGGTTCGGTGTTGGCACTGGGTACAATTTTAAGGTTCACTCTCAGCCAATATTCCAATACCGGGCCGCTCGGATGCAAATCTGTAGCCCTTCAGTGTCCGGGGATACGCCCTTCCGGCCACACCGGGCTTTCTTTGCGCGTCGACCTTGCGAAGGTCTCATTTCCCGAATGGCTCACTCCAGGGCGCACTTTAACGAGCACCGAAGTATAGATTAGGACGGACCCACACGCTCGGCGCAATCAATCTCCGTCAGCTATCTGAAGCCCCTTCGATCAGGGTCGGCTGCGCCCTTGGGACCCCCTGGTCAAGGTGTCCTTAACTGCTACCCGGGGCGTTTATAGTTTGCGCGGGAGATCGCCGAGACCTACAAGGTAAGGTTCCTTTGACCGTTCGTTTATTATAGGTATACCTCACTCGTACTTCGGTAAAATATAAATATTTACGAGGTCCGTTTGTCAATCGCCTTTGCCGCGGGACCTAAGAGAAGTCAAGGGGCAGGTTTTTTTAATTATAGTTATTACTCACCGATAGCTTAAGAAACGCGGGGCGTGGCCTATATATTCTGATCGCGCTCCTTGCTTCGTGATTGGTCCTTTGGCATTCATATCGGCTCGTGCCGCAATCTCGTTGGGTGCCGAGCGATAATGAGATGTCCGGGTCACGCCTATACTTTTCGGCCACACCAGGTCTGGGCACTGCGCGCGCGCCGAAACCAGATTCACGCATTCCTACAATATTTGATGTTTCGATTCTGTGTGGATATCTCCTCCTGCATTCGAAACAGTAAAGGCCGGTTCTCACACGCAGCGAAGCGCTGATGTAGCGCTACTCACGTGTCGTCGGCTTCTTATCGTCTGCCATGAGCAACAGTTTTGACGGTGCGATACAAAGCAGGTGAACGCTACCGTGAGCACGCGCTTAGCGCAAGGTCAGCGCTATGCTTGTAGCGCTCCGCTGCATGTGTGAACAGGCCTTAAGTGTGTCGCTAACGCTGGCCGTCCACGATACACCAGAAGCCGCCATCTTGGCATCGCGCACCCCAGTGACGTGCCCCTGGCGCACCCCAGCATGGCGGAAACGTTACGCGGCGCCAGCATCGCTCAAAATGGCAGCGCATAGGAACCTTTCTTGCCAACGCGAGCCACTACATGAGCTACGTTTCCAAGTAACGGCACTTGGGCCGTCTTGGTGCTTAGAATCGTGGTTGGCAGTTGAATCTGAAACTTTATCCGAAATCATAACGCTTCCCGTCCTTCGGAAATGTTAATTACCTTTCGCGACAAAGGAAAATGATATATCGCCCGAGGTTCCCGCCCGACACCGTATCGTATCTAATGTTTAGGAAGTCGCATATTTTAATCGTGACAATTGTCAATTGTCAGTGTCAGCTCGTAATCGCCGATTAAACACTTTAATGGTTTAATTTTTTGGGCAAATGTCATATAAAAATAGCTGTATTTATCATTCCAAGTTTTAAAATGCAGTGTAAATACGCAGGAAACATAATCAAGGACACCTTTTTGAATGTAATGAATTTTATAGGACGCTCTTATTCGTAACCCATCACCTAATCGAGAGCTCTGAACATTGAAATAACTTATTCGAAAAAAGCAGTGACAATTCAAGAGAGGAATCGCGGTCGTCCTTTATCACATCACGAGCAAAACACAAAGGCAACTTCGTCGTCACTGTAACCAGCATCGTCTGTGGCATTTGAAGATTCTGCCTCACCACACGGCCCACGTGATGTCATTTTTCTACTGCCAGCGCAGTCAAGTTTTGAATTGCAAGAAAGCGAAAACTAGTTTTGGCTGCCATACTAAGACCAACCAAAATTTCAAGGTGAATTGAATACAAGGATGACAGCGACGGCTTTTATAGCATCTAGAGCCACTAAATAATCTACGCTTCAGATTAACGACACTTACCCATCTTGGGACTTAAAATCATGGTTGTCAGTTACCTGAAGTAACTGTACCTGAAGCTCAGGGGTCTGCCGTTGCCGGGAGCAGAAGGTTCGAGAAGTCAGGACTTCAAGATGGGACTACGACCCTGAACTGCTTTACTGTTCCCAACCTATAGGCCAGAAACACGAGAAACGTGCTCCGCCAGGTATCTTCGTCTGACAACTCGTCGTTGATGGGACAAGTCAAGTAAATAAAAAATCACTTGTCAGCGATAAACAGGAGTCGACGCCTAGTTCTGGCGTTGCGGAAGACAGGCAGTGCCACTTTTCTATATAGTTTACACAAGGAATCGAGAAGCCACTCTGCAGGGTCCCTCCGATTCTGTGTTTACGCAGGTGCGTCAACTTTGAACGCTCTCCAAACCCCGTCATTCTCCAGCAGCCTGAAACGTTATCTGGGGTCTCCGCGAAGAACGAGGGGCAGCCGCAGCGACTAGATGCAGAACGCCGTTCAGCCTCGCACCAAGCCACGTTGCTCCCATATCCAGTATGCGTTCAAAAAAACAAAATCAAGAGATCACAATCTGTGACAAGTAGAAAAATATAGCAGGGACATAACAAGAACGACTGACGGTTGCAATTAAAATGTTAACACATTCTACTGGCAAGGCGAGAGGAAAGCGGTGTTTTCACGCATACCGGAAGTTCCAGAATTGAAGATGACGGCGCCCGCGTAGAAGTTCGTCTGCTCTTTGCGCACGTCGTGCGTTTGTTTACCCCCCTCCCCTCCCCCCCCCCCCCCCAAACGGGCCACGTGCTTTTGTCCCCCCCCCCCCCCCCCGACTTCAAGCAATGACGGCGCCCGCACCTTGCTGCCTCGTCATCGCGCGGTTCATGCACGTTCCCTATGTTGCCCTCTTGATTGAAATCCTTTTCATTGCGTTCCGACGCGCGAAAGACGCGTTTTGGAACACTTGCTCGCCGTATAGTCGCCGACAACATTAGATACGCGTGGCGTGGAGGTTCTCTAGCGTCTTATATTATCACTTCTTAGTCCATAAAATTGCGGTCACTAAAAACGTCGAAGAAGGAATCAAGAAGCCCTGCGTGTTTCAAACTCTCCGTGAAAATGCAAAACAAATGAGGCCACCCCTACGCTGACTTGTTCTTTAGGTCACTCCACTATATAGAAACTCTCGGTTTGTTTGCTTACAACAAAAAACGCAAATAATAAAAAAACGAAAAAACAAAACAAAAAAACATTGCCATTGTTAGAAGGAGGCGTTCGCTCGCCCCGACCTAGACAATGTTTTTTTCCTGAGACTGCCTTCGATAAGTTCGTTAGATTTAGTTCCGAGCAAAAGCGGCCCTGGGTGCCGCAGACTCGATATGACACTGAGGAAGGTGTGGACGGAAGGGAGATAGACGCGCAGAGTAAGATACGACCTACGCAGCGTAACGGAAGAAAAGAAAAAAAAAATACTTCAAGATTAAAAATAGGTTCAATTGAATCCTCTAATTCTTCTATGAAATTGAGCGTGTCTAATTTCGTTACAATTGCCTTTTTTTTTTCACGAATGCGCCTGTTACACAGGTGTTCGTGCCGAAGTGCTTGAGAGAGGTCTTCGAGACTTCCCAGGCTAACCGATAGTGACCGATAAAAGCGTGAGAAGTTCTCGGGTTCTGTACGGTCCTTGCAGGTTGTTCATTTTCGCAGGGTCGACTTCTCAATCAGGCCATCGGCGGTTAGCTTGAAGTCACGTCGACAGTGAGTACGTGACTACCGAAGGCACACAATTGACCCGTCCGCGCGCGAACTGTAAAAAAAAAAAAAAAAACACGAAAGAGCGGCTAATCGTCGACCGACCAAAGGTCCTTCCTCGTCGAGCTTTCTTGAGACGGCGTGGTTGCGCTGTTTACGCAACAGGTGTGAACACTGCTCAACACTGTTAGTACGAACACGACATCGATGCGCTTTTGCTACATTTTACCCAGACATAGCATTCACGGGCATAACATTTTACCGCTTAGGTTACTGTACTCAATGAGGATTTTCTGCCACACTAATAGTTTGTGTGACAACTTTGAGAGCAATGGGAAAAACTTCGTGCTAACAATGTCGCGCTCTGTACTATAAAAGCGTGCTTCTTGTTTTAAAGGGACCATGAAATGATTTTTAAACTGCTTCATCCATAACTTTAATCCTCAACTCAAAAGCAAATTCAGAAATCACGTGGTCGCGACGTGCTTGAGCACCGGATTCAATAGCTCCAAGCTTCCACCGTGCTTACACCGTACTTTTAAGCAGCACACCATGGAGCTTGTCATTTTTAAGTGATGATAAGTGCCGTCACGAAACTCATTGGCCACGAACGCGAGTTCAGATATCTGTCGACGGATTGAGTGTTGACGAGCGCATACGTCCGGGTGACCGAGTGCTCGTGTGCAATGCGTGAGCTGGGCTCGGCTGGCGTGCTTTGGGTACCGCGGATGCATCGCAGTGAAAAGGCGAAGGGCTTTCGATGGAAAGGAAGTACGAAATAGTCCGCTAAATCTTAAAATGTTCGTACCGAAAAGCAGGTATTTGACTTTCAAACTTCTTTTCCCTTGGCCCACTAAACAATCAGTGATTAATAAAATACAAGTCTAAAATCATATAGCCCAGCCCAAGATTAATTTCATGGTCCCTTTAAAAAAAGAAAAAAACAGTAACGAAGACCCATTTCTACTTTGCAGGTTTGGAATGAGTTCCCGTTCCGAGGGTCATGGTTAGAAATAAAATCTGTTACCGTTAAAGGGACACTGACACCCCCCAAATTTTTTTTTTCCCTTTTTGTCAGGCGATTCATTATGGTGTCGGAATACTACCCAATTAATATTTTGCTACAGAGTCACGTATTTTTTTTAATAAAGCCAAAAAACGCAACTGTGCGAAACCGAAATTGAAACGGAGAAGTGGAGAGGATAGCGTGAGTGGCGGAAGTCACGTGGCTACACCCGACCGTGCGGTTTTTTTTTTTTTGTTTTTTTTTTTTTCTCTTCTTTCCGCACGTGCAGACGAAATACGTCCGTTCGCCGTGGTATTCCTTTGCAGTTATGTTTGTTCCGCTCACTGTTTTGTACTTCAAGATGAGTTGTTTTGTACATTTAAGTGTTGACAATTAGTAGTGAGTGTCCGAGTGCCGTGGTGAATTCCCGTGATCAGCTCCGAAAACAACCCAAGATGTTGCGTGAAGAGTTGCCTCACATGTCCTGCATCTGAAAGTGGCCAGAGTGCACAAGTTTCCGAAAGATCAACGAGTCGGGATCAATGGCTGGCTGCAATTCCTGTAGAACCATTACGCGAAGCTCGGAAAGCGGACGCTACCCGATTCATATGCTCCTTGCATTTTGTGGAAAGTGATATTACATTGATTTCGCAGGTGTCAAAAATGGAATCCATACCATTTAGTTCAGCGACGTAGCATCCACAACATTTTTTTCTTTTTTGTGATTGTAAAAAAAGAAATGTAAACATCGCAGAATGCTTGACAAGAAAAAAATAAATAAATAAAAGGTACACCCACACCAGGAATCGAACCCGTGCTGTCTGCGTGTGAAGCGGACGTCTTTCCATTGAGCTACTGAAGGAACTCTCTCGTGCGTAGTTATGCAGCGGGTAGACTGTATGTCGGAAGTTTGCTGCCGATTTCCCTTCAATACATGCACTCCCGGCTTGAAGTCGAGCAGCACCACGCATAGGGCACATTCGCACCTCGTAAAGTAACCGTACGCGTGCGTATTCAACTCGAAGTACGCACTTCGTGCTTGACGTTTGAGCGAGCGATGCCTTCATTCAGGAGAACGGACGACGGCTCGGCGACGTCTTCGTGCAATCGGCTTGCTGGTCGGGCGTGTCGTACGGGATGAGTATCAGTTCTTTTGATTGGTCCGAAATGTCTCTTTCGAAGAAAGACAGAATTCGCCAGTACCGTGAACGACAGTTCTGAAGTAGAGGTCCAACGCCCGTCGTCCGCTGCCATCCGCTTGTCCCACAATACGCGAAACGACGCCATGTTGAGAATTATGCAGTGAACGCACAGAAAGCTTCCGGTTGTCTGTGCTACCTTTTTTTTTTCAATCAACGTATTTGCAGCTTTTTTGAAGCCACAAAAAATGGGTTTCATATTTTTTTTCTATTTTTAATATTGACTGTGTGCCTTCAATGACCCACGACTTTGATTAAATTTGGTGGTCGCATTGATACCTTAGAAAACGGCCCGTGACCACGGAAAAGAGAGTGAGCGAGACTCGAACCGGCCAGTTCTTGATCGGCGGTTTTCGGGCGGAAAGAAACCGAATTTTGAGCTGCAAATTCTGTTCTGGGTAGTTGGGCTCTCATATGTCACGTACAACTAAAAACCTCGGGGAGCATAAATACCCTGTCAGTGTCATTTCCAAAAAAATTATCGATGTTTCATTTATCCTACATGTATGCATTTTAGCCGAATCGTGCTAAAACCGTGTCTCGAGCTGAATAAAATAAAAATGAAAGTTTTCATATTGTTAATAGACTATCGTTCTCACTAAAGAGGATTTCGATGTTTATAAATCTGTTCTCTATGTGCCGGGCGGGTGCTTGCTTGACGCGTTATTAAAAAACAAGAAGCAACCATAGAGGCTGTAAAATGAGCAGAGTATACTTGATAAAAAATAATTACAAATTTGTATAAATTATCTACATTTACCTGAATATTTTAACTGAATGAAAATGAACACCAATTCACGGCGGAATCCTTTCAAAAGCAGAGTCGAGAATAAAGATCAATATTATTTATTTTTGAATTATATCATGTTTTAATACATAATTTAGGTCCCACCGTTTTTTTTTTATGATTTAAAAAAAAAGAAAACGTCTCCGCAAAAAAAAAAAATAAATAAATAATGATTTCAAAAAAATTTGGTTTTATAATTACCGTTCGTGTTTTATATTCTGTTTTCTATGTGTATTTGTTGTACTTTAAATCAAAGGATCATTAAGCGAGGAATATTTTTATAAGCTGAACACGAGCGAAAATTGGTGCTCTTCTGAGCAAATCGGAGCTTTCAAGTTTCTATCTCTCCCTCCGTTTGTCAGTTATGCAGTGCCTTATTACAATAAACGAACCAAGACGAAAAAAAAAAAGAAGCACACGAAGCGTTTTTTACTAACTAATGACTGAAGCTGCTTTTGAGCATGGCAGGGTTTGCATCAAAAGGTCGTTGTTAGTTAAACTGTTAAAATTACAAAGCATTTTTTTATTGTTTTCAGCAATCGGGCAGATTTCTCAATCAATCTGTCATGTTTAAAATACATCCACTGATAAAAAAATCACTATTTTCAAGCTACAGTGATTCAGGTCATATTAATCGGAATTAACTCAAATAAATCTTATTTTATTGAAATCATTATTTTTGTCTACCCTCTTCAAAAATGCAGCGCTTCTCGAAGCTCAGAGAACCCAGCAATTTGGTGGAACACTTCTAAGAAACTCCTGTATAAACTTTGAGACTAGTCTGCTTGATGGCGTCTTTTGACACGCTAATGTGAAGTATTTTCTTTATCTACAAGAAGAGGGCGTAATTTTTAAACGGGTCTATGCAAAAAGTAGCAATCCGTGTTCCATTGTTCTTCCTAAATCGTCGTTCCGTACGACACTGTCACACGGACATATAGATTAACACCGGTGCAGACCGGTGTAAGCCTATACGTCCGTGTAAGGCTGAATGGGCTAAAAAGCATTAAGGTAACATGAAGAGAGGGTGACTTTAACGCTTGCGCAGGGGGGCGCTGGCAGTATAGCAAGAGCGCTCGGGGATTAAAGGGAAACTGAAGCGGTTCTGTATTTGAGCAAAAACACTTAAATTGTCTTCATTTAGCCTCTAGGATCACTCATATCAAGAATATTTTTCAATTTGGTGCACGGATGCTGCAGAAAATCATTTTCAAAGTACCGCTAAAAACCCCTCTTTGCATGAGACTTACGTCGTAAAAAGGAGTTTTCAAACTCTCTGCTCTCGCGCATCTTCAGCGCCTATCAAAGCTATAGGCACGCGCACTTTTTCTATTTTCAAAAAGCGTCAGAAAAATACGTCACAACTGGTGTCAGTGCGGGGGAATATACATGGCAAGCTTGCAATTGCAGGTGCTGCCCTCACAAGTGACACGCGCTTGGCGGCCGAAAGATTATTTTATGACGTAACGACGGGTCTGTGGTATTTCGTGTTTTATTGCGTTTAGTGACGTCTTCGAAGAAAACGAACGTGATGTTCAAATTCACAGGATAAAAATAATATTGAATTCACCTAGTTAAGTATATAGAAGTCATGCTTATTTATCAAGGTGTTTTCTTTTGTTAGAACTTCTCAGAGTTGCGTCGGCATTGTTTTTTTAGCTTTCTAGGCTGGTATCGGCATTTTGAAGGGAGCATTCCCGGGGGCAGAGCGGCCGAGCGGACGAAGCGGGTCCCCCGCGGACGTTAGGAAACGTCTCGGGTTTCGGGAGTCTGCTCGGGCAGACCACGGGACGGCCCGTTCTTGGGGCTACTTGTGGATGTTAACCGAGTGTGCTTGTGTGTAGAGGGTTTTGCCGCTTAGTGTAAAATTGTCGCTCTTTGCCCGATGCAATAATTTAGCGGTTGGCGCCAGCCAGACTGGAAGGCAATGCAGAGAACAACTCTACAAGGAATTTGGGTTTGGCGGTTGCAGCGCCAGGCTGACAGCTCGCCGACCATTGGAGGACCGTGTACCACGTGGAAGTGGTAGAATTTGAAGAGATTGGTCGGTTCCTGAGGGGAAAGGAGGCCCCTACGGGCCTACAAAAGGAGTGCGGAGAGGATTTTGAGAGATTCGGACTTTGGATTTGATTGGGAGAAATTGGGGACGGGGGTCGAGACTTTAGACAAGGCAAGTTGGGACTTGTAACTAGAGTGTAAATAAATGCACATAGTTCTCTACAAGCAGTGAGTCGACCCGTCACTCAGCGACGTTCGTGCCACCACGCTCCAGACCATCGGAGCGGAAGCTGCCTCCCACACTACCGGGAGGAACACCAACCAACAACTTTAACTCACCTCTAACTCATTATTTTCAAGAGCCTCTTGAGCTTCCCTTTAAGGTCTCTGTCTGCGACCCCAGCCAAGCAAGCAGCATCAAATCTCTCTAGAAGGCTAAATTGTTTAGAGTAGTGCTTGAAAACAACGACTTACCCCAGCACTAGTCCGCAAAACAAAATAACAAAACAAAATTGAATGTGAAGTCAGCTGGTCAATTGAAATAGCCGACGCCATTTTTGAGGCGGCCTAACCTCCACAATATTAATTTACTTCCTCTTTCTCGGCCGGTTATCTTGTTTCCCAATAGATTTGTTTAACAGCTGCCCCTGTCGGTGTTTGGTATGAACGAGAATTTTAGTTACCAGTATCAACAAGTGCCAATGCAGATCGCGACCTCTCTCTGCATAAACATTCCCAACGTCCAGCCTGTTTCCTTTGAACTGTTTTTCTCTTTTTGTGCCCCCTCGTTTTAATTTGCTGGCTCGAGGTCGCAACTTCTACAGGTGCTCTTTTGGGGGCACTTTGCAAACATTTGTTTTTTTACCGCCTCACTTCGCCAGACATTGGCGGCACATAGCAGAGCAAGTGACAAAGAAAGCGACGACGCTGAGGCACTGGGAACCTGACAATCGCCCGCCAAAACCCGCGTGCACGGACTAAATTTAAAAACAAAAAAAAAATTATCGAGGTAACACATCGTTGTGATTTGCTGCCGGCCGCACATATTCGTATAACAATATCTACTTATGTAGAAAGGCAGAATCAACTAAGCACACATGATAAAACATTTCTTCGTATAAATTCAGCGGCTTTTTTAAGTGGAGTTCACGGCATTTCACTCTTTCTTAGACGTTTTCTTATCTAATCGTTCATAGTGTAACCTTTTTTTTTCTTTCTTTGACGATGGTGCACTTAAAAGGGATGCCTCGTCGAAAAACTAACCTTGGCGGACTATGGTTTGACGAGGCTAGTTTAGAAATAAACGTACCCGGCGTGAATAAGTGACAGCGTACAACGACCCACGACTCGCGCATCATATATTCGAGGATTGGGAGAGGGACACGGGGAGTGGGAGGTTAAATGAGCCGCAAAATTACAACTGAGAGCTGCTTATCTATGAGCTCAGAGTGTGCATGCATCGGCATACGCAGCGGGAAAAAGTGGTAGATTAAACAACGAGACGACGAAAACATTGAGGTGAAGAGCACTTTATCGCGCAACTTTGGTGACGAATCTCATCCAGAAGAGGTGACATAAGGAGAAACGAGCCGTCGTTTATCTCAGGAGTTACACACAGGAACGTTCGTTGATCTGATTTTGTCGTCACTCAGCGGTGAAGCTGATATAGTTCGCAAATGTCAGACCGCGCGCGGATTAGCATTCGCGTTTAATGTTCTATGCAGCCTCAGCGACACAGTCGATGCATTAGCGAGGGTTAGGTCCAGTAACTGCAGGCTGCAGTGACAACAAAATGATCGAGGTACGAGTATGTGTGTGGTTGTGCATGTTGTGCGCACCTGTTTTCCTGTCCTTGGGTTTTGCCCATCGAGCACGTGGCGACGATAAAGGTAGAGGGCAGCGGCCTCGCGTCGTTGAACACGTGGATGATTTGTTGGGGTGTCGACGATCCCTGCGGACAGGGAAGGTACTCGATCCTTTCCGCCCAGACCGAAAGGCAAGCTGCATCAGACAACAGCTTCGCTTAGGACGGTGTCGGCGTTGATTACTAAGCTGATAGTGTGGTATGAGCTACGCTCTCGTCCGACCAATCAAACGCCTCCCTTTCATTCCCTGGCCTCGCTCTCTGCGCGGGGATATCGGCGCGAGCGGGATCACAGTGGCGAAAGATAGAGGCATGACTGGTAGAACGAGCTCGTAGTTTCCACCCCCCTGTCAGCTAAGGGTAAACGAGTGTAGAAAGACACACAACAAGCACTGTTGTCAGGCGGCTCAGGTTAGAAATTTACTTAGAAATTATTAAAAAATTTTATTTACCTATTTACTTATTTATTTATATCGCTGTGAATCTGTAGCAACTAGCCGCTAAAAAAGCTTTGTAAATAAACTGTTATTTTAAGTAAAAAAAAGTTGTACTTGTTAGTTGGCAAGTAGCCTTGTCATGACCCATTTGGCAGTGATAACATCTTCATGTTATCGCCAGATATCTGTTAGTCACATAAATGTATGACGAGATGCCATAAATGTTATTGAATAATATTTTTTTTTGGTATTGACCATTAGTAGAACAGGTTTTGCAACTGTGCAAGAGCGTACGATAAGTCGACGCAGAAGCGAGTGCCTTCGCAGGCATTCAGAATTGGACACGAAAACTAACGTATAACGTTAGTTTTGTAGCGGGCTTTGAACTTTTGATTGCCCTCGGAATGATCATCTGCTGAGCTAAGTGTCTCTGCACAAATTTCAGCTCTTAACTAAACGACGTTGTAGTTTCGCAGGGTTAGGGCCAGACGCTGACTCAACAGTCGCATGTGATTCCAAGCACAACCCGAGTACCGACCGCCTTCCGCTATCAACGTGCCATCCGTCATTTTTTTCTGCCTCCCTTCCGTCATCTCACGAGCAGGTCAAGAGCCTTTACGATGACAGCTCACCAGCGCTGAGTCTTTGTCTGTTTATTACGAAGGCCCGTGCATACACATAACGGAATACACCGAGTGGAATATAAACAAAAACGCTATAGTTATTTAAGTAACAATTTTGAAAAGAAAAGTTTCATACTGCATGCGGTTGTTTGACATATCAGAGCGGCTAAAGTTCAGTCCCGAGTAAATGTATGATATTAATTTTTCTTGCTTGGAATAGGCGAACCGGCAGATCGACTTCTTCAGTACGCATTTTTCTCAGTAAATGTATGATATTAATGTTTCTTGCGTGGAATAGGCGAACCGGCAGATCGACTTCATCAGTACGCATTTTTCACGTATCTAAATAGCACTAGTTTGCGTAATCTATACTTTACTCGCGTGCTCTTGTAGTTAAGGTAATTATTAGTTTCCGTCGACTAGCCTACCTACATTTTACGCCGACATGAATGTTGAGATCATCACAATTTGGGGGAAAAGATAACAATAAATGTCCTAGCTTTCTTTTTTTTTTGTCTGACATAATTAAAGAGGGAGATATCTTTAAACGTGCGTCTTTGTTTCTTTAACTTTGCCCCACTGCTTCCGCAAAGCCCCTGCACTCTTTCCACTTTAGCGAGCAAACGCTGGAGAGGAGGCGAGAGGAGGCAAAGAGGGGTTGGCCTCCTCTCCAGTCAGTGTTGGACAAAATACTCGATAAAAGTATTTAAGTTAAGTTACTAAATACCTGCTTCATAAAGTATTTAAAATACTACTCAAGTTACTTTCACTGTAAAGTATCTTGAGTAGAGTACAAATACTTATAAATGTATTTCAGTTACTTTTGAAGATACTTCCGCATTGCTTAATTTGTATCGACGTCATTGACAACGACAATTATGCAGCTACGCAAATCTGGGTTACCAGAATGGTTTATTAGCACGCAACAACACAAAACGGAAAAAAAAAGTATTGTAGGGCTATTTTATGCAGTCCGACTATAAAGAGCAAAATATTGTCACGAATGATAAATGAAGAAACTAAACGTTTAATGGGGCGAACTTGTTCCCAAAACAAAAGAGAGAAAGGCTAGCGTGGCAGGCGTCGATGTCGGCGAAACAGCAGGATCGACCGCTGGGGCGGGACTGACTCTGGACCGCCACTCGGAGCACCTTTTGTACCCGCGTGGGTTTCTGGAACATTCGGCGTAGAAAGTTCGGCGCGTAGAACATTCGTAACTCAATCAGACGACAAAATTCTCGAACTTACCAGAATGTCAAGTTGAAGGAATAAATAAAAGAGAAGTCCGCTTTCTGGTATCGTACCCGGAGCCTCCGCGCGAGAGCCAAGCGCGGTAACCATCCGGCCACGCTGGGCAACGCACGTGGGAATATCACTGATAGATGTTACAAAACATTTCTGGGACAACAAGAAAGAGGTCGCTTTAGCTATTGGGGAAGAGATCAGACCGTGGCGCCAAAAGCGGTTAACTTTAGAACTAGATGGATGGGGACAACAAATACTATGGCTCAGCGCTCGGCTGACTTAACCGAACGCGGCGACAGCGTTCGGCTGGAGTTCGTGTTTTCCGGTGAGGGGGAGGAGGGGCTCTTTTGTTACCACTCCGGCCTGCATGGACAATGCAGCATGCACCCTGCCCAGCTCAGCACAAAAGCCCAAGTGGGTCAAGTTCGCATCCTCTGACGACTGCTTTCGGGGGAGATCCGCCACTTCACTAATTGTTGGTATTTTTTTCATTACACTATGCCCCGCGCGTTATAAAAAAAAAAAAGATGACACGAACATTCCCACAAGGCCTGTGGGCATGTGCATAGGCCTTGCGTTAGGTAAACACCGAGGTGTGGGGGTGACAAACGGGTCAGAGCGCTTCGCCAATAGTGACATCGCTGAATATCACATCCTGCGGCGCACCTTAGACGCATCGTTTTACTACAATCCATATTCCCTATACACCTTTTCCACAAGCGCGCAGCCATCTTGAATATCGTCACTTCTGGTATGCGGTAAACCATCTTTTTGATCTCTCCCCGAAGCTAGAAGGTGTTTACGAAAAATGCGTGATTGTCACACATTCCTGATTTGCCTCAGCTATATTTTCTCGCATATTCCAGGTTCAAACGTTTTATTATTTTTTCGCCCCGCATACCACATATGGAACCCACGTGACTGAGAACGACAGGAAACAGAAAAGGTCTATACGGGGAGTTCACTATAAACGAACTTGGGACACGGATATGAGTGAATGAATAACAAAGAGAACCCACATAATAGCCACGGCAGTGGTCGCACCTTCTTCAAGTAGGTTGCGTTCAGAAAGGCACTGAGCGTTGGGGGGAGCTTTGTTGGGATTTTGAGAGGTCATCCAGCTCGCAGTTCGTTTCCTGTACTGTTCTCTGCTTATCAATGTTCCCTTGCAGACAGTGGTCGCGAAAGCAATAAGTGCCAAACTGACAACACAAAAAAAAAACCTCGACGCTTTGCTTTAGCGGGGTTAAATATAAAGCAAAACAAAAATGTATACTTTTTTGTGTGTGTTCACTTCTCATTTTCTTCTATTTGTGATTTCTTGACACTTAAGTCTGCATTGTTTTTTAGGTCGTTTCCCGGTCTGCTTGCGCCTCCGGGTGGCATCTTTACTTCCGTAAAAC
Organism: Ixodes persulcatus; assembly: GCA_013358835.2. Classification (NCBI taxonomy): domain Eukaryota; kingdom Metazoa; phylum Arthropoda; class Arachnida; order Ixodida; family Ixodidae; genus Ixodes; species Ixodes persulcatus. Next base: position 330,690 of record JABSTQ010009399.1, on the reverse strand, counting down.
CACACCTTTGGTTTGAGGATTTTTTTTTTTTTTTTTGGGGGGGGGGGGGAACTCTATAGAAACAAAAGGCTCCTTTCGGAAGGCGAGGGGAGAACCTTCATTGTACGAACTTTCGGCTGAAATATGAGTCACAGTCGGCAAAAAAGCGATATTTTCACGAGCTCAGTTAAAGTCACCGTAGCTAATCGGAGCTAGCAACAAGATTCGGTTGTTCGAAAGAATGTTCGTTTGCCCGTGCCACGCCCACCCCACTTCATACCGAAAAACTCGGAAAATGGCGGAATGTCAAAAGTGTATTTAAGATAATGAGTACAAGATACTCGGAATTGTAATTAAAATAGAGTATTAAATACTCTCCATCAAAGGTATTTGCAAGATACCAAGATACTCCAAAAAAGTATTTAAGATACAGTATCTTGAGTAGAGTATTTGAGATAGGCACAAGTCTGTCTCCAGTGTTTACTCCGTTAAGGTGGAAATAGTGGAGGGTTTTGCGGGATTAACTCGCCCTGCATTTTTAACCTGCAACAGACTATGCCTGAGGACGTTCGATCACCACCAGCAAGTCTGTAATTTACACTTCAAGAACTGTTTAAACCTTGCCAAAGGTACGCTACTACATGCGATATTTGAAATTTATCGGAGAGTAAAATCATTTCGACGACGCAAGCTATAAATAGAGAGTGGCGGAATACTGCTGCATAGTGTCGCGGGTTCAAACGCCCTGTTTTACGTGGCTTGCGTTGTACGCTGTGGCGCGCACATGCTCCGCGTAAACATAAGCGCGGTGAAATATTGAGACCAATTAGCACCTAATCGGCACGAGCAAATAAAGTCCCATCAAAAACCGATCCCGCGGTCAGCTGGGTCATCTCTATCGCATGTGCGTACGCAGTGTCGTCGACGTGTTATCTTCTCGGTTTTCTGGCACTCTTAAAAGTGCCTTTTAAGAGCGATATCTAAGGTTTATATGAAAAAAAAAAAAGACATTAAGAGGCAGGCAGACAACAATGGCCTCGGGGATGGGACTTATTTTTATCCTACAGACTTATCGCTGACTTTTAGGCAAAGCACGAACGTAAATTTGTTTGGCTGCATATATATAGCGTCTCAACAACGTTTCCAGTACTGTTATTTATAGTGTTTTGTCACCGGCATTTATGAATTGAACGCGTTTATATACACGTGAAGCTTTCTAAGGGTGAGGACATCTAGTCACCTTATCTGTAACATTTTCTTTTATATATTTTTATCGATTCAGTTATCTCGGAGTTAGCTTTGACCTCTGTATAAAAGCGCTTGGGACGACGAGGGATGCCTCCATCTTGAGTTCATCAAAAATGAGAAGAAACATAAAGAGAGAGAGAGAGAGAGAGAGAGAAGAACAGAGTTTTCTAACACATCGCGCTAGACAGCGCACTCAGCGAAGGCGTATTCGGAGATATTCTATATGGAAGGGCGTTGAACTAACGCTCATTCGTGTAATCACTACTGCCTGATGCGCCTTATAGATCCCAAGCCTTTTTAACGCACTGGCCAGATTTCTCATCTGTAGCGCTGACACGAGAAACCATTTTCAAGGCAAACCAACTTCTCGCTTTCAAGACAGCAAAATTCACTTCGAGAGTCGAGGTACCGAAAATGATTTTTGAGCATTTGATAGTCTGAGCTCTTAACTGATCACCGCGTTAGATACATTAGAAGTGTTCTAACAATTGCCGCAGCACGTGCAGGTCGTCAGCATCCAGAGTTAGGGTATTTCCTAAGGCTGTACTGCAATTTTTATTCCTAAATACGTGTGTATACCTTTGATAAACACGGGCGAAATCAAACATTCGTAAGAATGGTCCGTCGGAACACGGTCGTACGCGATTTGCAAGCATAGTACTGTACCCTTGTTGCAAGAGCATGCTCTCTAGTTAGAGCAACTGAAGCTGGCACCAGTGACTTGTTTCTGTTCTTGTTAAAGTACGATTTAATTAATACTGCGTCGATGTTGAAGCGTAAAGAAAATTAAGGTGGCGTAACTTATATCGACATGAGAAAGACCATTATTAGAAGTAAACGCGCAAACAATGTGACACCCAGCTGATTTCTTCGCTACTTCTGACATTTCATTCCCGGAAAACGGAGACATCCAGTGAATACTGTCAGAGCAAATTACGTAGATGTCGTAGCGAACCATATGGCTTTTGACTAAAGGCTCGCTTTTGTCGTAAGTGCTTATATACGTATATTGCGTCATAGCTACAGGATTTTGTCATTTTCGTCAACGAGGAAATATTTTCCTGACGTTTTTTTTTTTCTTTTTGTGCTAACCAGTTTAAAACTATGATTGAGCTCTAATTATTACGTTGGACATTTCATATTAAAATAGTGCCACTTATTAAAGCATTCATCCGAGGTCCCACTTCTCATACATCATACAAAGGACACGTTGTTCAATGCAGAGACGATGGCAAAATTATCTGCGGGCGCACCTCGAGCAAGCTCGAGTTTACTTTAATACGAGGGGTGATCAATTTGTTTTGCCTCCTAGGCTGTAACTTTTTTATTCAGAGATGAAATTGAAAAAAAGTAACATTCAAATGAAAGTTTAGAATCTCCTCTTTCCCAGGAGCACCTACGTTTTCAATATAATCCCCACCGGCGGCGACGCACTTCCGCTACCAATGCTCTGCATGCCGCCGCAGATGATTATGGGCGGCTGTTGATACCAACGCCGCGCTGGAGGAGCAGAAGCCTCATACACCTCACAGCCCGGACCTCGCGCCATCAGGCTAGCTTTTGGTTGCTTTCCAAGACAAAGGAACATCTGAAGGATACACGGGTTGCGTCTAACGACGAGGTTACCGATTCAGGGCGCCTTTGGTGTCGCCAACAGCCGCCCTCGATCATCTATCTGCGACGGCATGCGGACACTAGTGCGCCGGTAGAGGAAGTGCATGGCTGCCGGTGGGGACTATTGTTGTAAAGTTATGAGCTCCTGGGAAGAAGAGATACTGAACTTTCATTCGAATGCCACATCTTTCAATTCCCTCACTGAATAAAGAAAGTTACAGTCTCGAAGGCAAAACTTATTGATCACCCCTCGTACATATCTGTGGTTCGAACATATCTGCAAACAGTTTTTGTATGAACAGTCTACAGGACCTTTATAGAAGGAATAAAGGAGTCTCAGACAGTGTCTGCACACTGTCCTTTATGTGATGTACCAGCAGTGTGACCGCAGCTCTAGGGTATTTCTCTTTTTGCTTTGCACTGGTAGACGCCTATGAGAAGGCGAATAGAGTAACTCAGTGGTTCTCAGCCATGGATGTGTCGGGGACCCCTTGCGGACCGCTGGCAGTGATGGGGGACCCCTTCCAGCGAGGGGGGGGGGGGGGGGGTACGTAAGTAAGTTAACACGTCTGGAGTAAACAGGTTCCTTTTATTGCTGTCGTAGTTCCGGAAGCAGGTTGCAAATTAGTCACGGCCGGACTAAACTACAAAAAACGTGCCAAATAAAAAAAAATTATTTTGTTGAGGGTCTCGCGGACCCCCATTTGAGAACCACTGGAGTAACTGAAGAAATAAATGAACCGACCACTTGGCACATATTGTTAATTTCCGCTTCTCGAAGCTTCTACAACGGCGGTAGAATCCCTCGCCGCGTTCGGTGATGACGCCATCTCATCGTACGATTGCAACGCGACCCGTCCAAAGGGGGAGACACGGCATCTGCTGGCCTCGCTTCGGCTCTCCGGTTTCACTCCGACGGAGGAGACGAGCGACGGTAGCAAATGCAAAAAGAAAAAGTGCGGGCGAAGTCTGACCCCCAGTTCACAACGCGAGACGAACGCGTCGACTGACAACTCGGAAATTCTCTAGAGCATAAAGCGCCGAGCCCAATCAGGTGACAAGGTGCCAGCGCCACCTGAAAGGAAGCTCGATCAACGTCACTATAATGTGTTGCAGGTTAAAAACAGTAGAACAAGCCCCTCCCATAAAGCTTTCTCTGCTCGCGATGATTGCTGGTGTCCTCCTCTCCACTCATCTCCTCTCCAGCGAAGTGGCTATCACCGCTGCCGAGGTAACCTTTAAATCCTTAAACTATGCTGTATTTTGTACCCGTTTTCACCTCAAGAACCGTAGTAAAAAAAGTCCGGCTTCTCGCGGAGCATTAGTGATTTCCACCTTTCTGTAGAGAAATAAGATATATGTAGGTGAGTTGTAGATTAGATATATGATATCTTATCAAGACGTACACGTTCTAAACGTCAAAAGCATCGCTTTTTCCTCTAACAACCAAATCTCGACTCGTAGGAGCTACTTGGCGCCGCGTGGGAACAATGCGCCAAACTTGCATTTTTCTTGTGATGTCACTCAGCAGCCTAAAGCCGCTCTAAAACGCTTTTCTAAACTACAAATAGTATTTTTGGGGAAATTGGTCGTTGTCCTTCTAAGTGGCTTATGCGTTGATAGCGTGTTTTGAAAGTCCATTTGTCTTAAAATTCAAGGGTGTTTTTTTCGGAGTAGATTTACTTTTCCTAGATCCCTTTTTTTTTTTTGTCTATATTTTGTGGAAGCGGGAAATCTAAGTTTACTGAGGCTTGTTTTTGTTTTTGTTTTCTCGGAACTAACGCATTTTTATATAGTTTGCTTTTAGAAAGTTTAGAAGTTATAATCATATTTCATCCTGCAAGCACGGTTTACTTTTACGCTTCATCTTTCGCCTACACCTGCAGAAATGGGTGATGTGCTGCGTCCTAAGTTGACGTCAAGTTCTGAGGCGGAAGTTCGCGACTCTCGTCACGACTGAAAGCCGACTTAATGCGAGCTAAGCTGCGCGGAAAGCTCCGCTGCAACCCTTATCCTTCTAAGTACCTGAACTTCTGAAGTACATATCGAGTCAAGTAGCGGTGTTACCACTGAAGCCCCAGAAATGCGTTAGCTTCCGCAACAGCATAACGCCCTCGAGTTCCTACTAACTTTCCTTCGTTGTGTTATCAAGCAACGAATGATCCCATTCAGCTACTTATTGTGATGCGCGTGCGTTCAATATAAAGAGAACTTTTTCTCTCAATTCATTCGGTTCGAGTACACAGCAATGGAACGACGTCATAAAGCCCGATTGACATGGTGCGATTTTGCTCTTGCGATGCTGAGCACCGCAGCTTCCATCGCACACTTTTTTCCGCGCGAACGATTTCGCAACTGCGATATCGCAATTCGCACCATATGATTCAAGCCTGAAGGCAGGAACACATGTGCGAAAAATTAACTGAGAATTGCACCAATTTCAGGACATGCGGACATTGTCTCAGGCTGTCTTCGAGAGCAGAGCAAATAATTTACCGGACAAAAATCAAAATAAAAAATGGTTTCTCTAAAGGCATATTTCATATCTGTGTGCGATAAACACCAGCCCGTGCTTCGATTTTCAACTAAAGGTGTGGAACTATTTTTCCATCTTACAAAAGTTCATACGACTTCCGCGCGGTTTTTCGCACAAATGTTCCCCGGGTTATATCTCGAGCGGGCGTCACAATAAACGAAATCGATTTGATACGCTGCTGTCAATTAAAGCGACTTTTTCCTCCACCCTCGTGTCTTGGTTGAGGAAGTAGTGCGACGCCAGATAAAGGGGGCCGTGTCCTGCTCGACGCAAGCGTGTGCACTAGTGTCCCCGAGGCCTACAAAGAAATGGCCGAGAGAAAAAAAAGAAAAGAAAAAAAAACAAGGAAATTATTTTATGACGACGTTTACGCCAATGAAGAACGTCGGACCTGGTATGAATGCTGGCGAAGATGAGGCGAATTACGTCACGCGCACTTGGGACTGGCGGCAATTACACGGGCAAGACGAGGCGGCCTAAGTCTTGGGAACGCGCCAAGACGGACGAACAATTGGAGCGGAAACAATTACACGTCGGCATTTCGTAAGCTAGCCTTCGGAAATGCAGATAGTCGCGGTTTGCGAAGACGCTTCATTTGAACACTACACGATCGATGCTAATACATAAAAGAAAGAAAAAGACGTGCATTTCCACGTGTTTCGTAATTCAAAGTTCGGAACGGTTGCTGTGAGCGGCGTTAGAGGCATACAGTCACGAGCGTGTTGCGTTGCCTTGAACTGCTCGAACGATATTAACGATATGATTGCGCTATATAAACGCGCGAACAAGGACGGTAGGCAGACTTGAAGTGCGGACCTTATCGGGACTTTTGGACGCTACCAATCTCTTGGGGCCTGCGAGTGGCGTACTACGCACTGGCACTATACGCCCAAACGCCAAAGCAAAGAGCTCGCGCTCGGTGACGTGTAATCTTGCACGCTGATCTGTGACTAGGGAATAGACAATTTCAAACATTTGCAAGCACCAAGGAGCATGTTGAGTATTACTTGCACGTGCTCCACGTGCTGGCGTCTGCATCAGTAATGTTTGTTTGAGAAAGGGTCTAAAACAAATGGCTATTTGTCATGTAAACTCTTCATAGTCTCGTGTTTTTTTTTTCTTTTTTTTGTTTAGTCATTTACTTAGAATCTTTTCTACGAAGAAGGTGAACGCGTGCAGCACGTGTAATTACACTCGCAGAATGTACTTTGGAGCTGAGAATAGGCAGTATTAGCGTAGCGTTACCGTAGGCTACCGTACGGGGTCGTATTGCAACCGGGAGTTCGCGCTGTAACTTCGAAGTTCGCTTTTTAGCACGACTCACCAGGAGTATATGCCGAGCGAACGGTACTCTGCGATAACGCGACGCTAGAATTCCTTAGGTAAATTGCCTACATAGCCTAGCTATTTCCCTGATGCTTATAAAAAACGAAGAAGCGGACAACGGGTTAGTTTAAGGACCGTTTGGTTTCCCCACAGTACAGATTGATGGGTTGGAAGGAGTCCGAAACGGGCTGTTAAATTTAATGCCGCCAGGAACCGCGTACTTTTGACGCTGCTCGATCGGCCCCATAGGTATTTGAATGTTGTTTCTACAAATATATAATTTATTTAAGTCGTTGATTATTACATCGGCAATTTGTCAACGGGCGAAATGCGCCTCCGCTCCGGCCGTTGGTCCCTTGGTCGTCTTTCTCGCTATTCGGCGAGGCCAACTCAGGGGGAGCTGCGATGCTGTTTCCTCTGCCGCATGGCCGGCGCTCTGGGTGGTGTCGGGAGTCGGGTACTTCCGGTGCGTGGCAGAAACTCCTCGTGTCACGAGTTCGACTTGAGCGTCTTGTCGTAGACATGAGCAAGCGACCGAAGCCCCATCAGGTCGTAGCGTCGACTGCGGTCGACGCTACGACCTGCGAGTCCAATGGAGGCGGCACGGCAATTCCCGTGGTTGTGAAGCCCCAGGAACTGAGCAGCAGGTCGTTAATCTACATCGACAGCCGGTGGTGGCGGCGGCGCCGAAGGACGCGGACAATCCCCCGTGACTCAAACTGCTTCGACCTCCGGCCTTGGGTTCCCGGCGCGCCTGGCGGGCAGACTGCATGGCGACAGCCCTGTGGGAGAGGGGGAGAGGGAGCTAAAGAGGAAGGAGTCGGCGTTCATTTTCTCCCCTTAACCTCCTCGCCCGAATGATAAATAAATGAATGAAAGAGCGATAGCCGAAAGAAAGACAGCATCGAGGCTCGCTGATCGGGATCAATGCTTTATAAATGTCGATCGAGGGATTGGGAAAGGAGCGTGGTGGTTCACGGACAAGATTCAAGGAGAATTACTGAGATTTTTACATATGGTGTCACGGTTAAGAGGAACATTTCGTTGCTTTGCGTGGCCTAAACTACCGCAACTTTCCCTCCCACAAAAAAAAAAAAAATAAATAAATAAAATCGCAACGAAAATTTATAGAAATTAATTCGCTGAGTTGCATTGGTGCGATGGCCACTTTTCTCCGTCGTAGGAGAGAAATTTGTTTGGTGAGTTTCGACGGGCAGCTATAGCCTGTGGTCTGGAACGTGCGTCACACGTACGAGAGTACGTCGGTATAAGCACCCTCGGTACCTGGACTGATAGAGTATAGAATAGTGAACTCGATATGTCGGAGTCAATAGCCGAGGAACTAAGCACAGCGTGGCTGAGAATTTCCTGTCTTCTGACAGCTGTTGGCTCCGATCCCTGGAACAGCATTAACTCTTAAGATCCCGTTCCGTTACGTGAATGAAACTGTTCCATGTCACTTGTTCGTTGCAGACTATTTTAACTTGTGTTACACACTTCCAATGCTTGCTGTTATATGTTCTTTTTGGGCCATGTCAATTTGTTAATTCCTCCGTGAGATGAACATTACGAAGAAAAAAAGATGCAGCGGGGCTTCCAGGGAAGCACGCTACTACAACGATCCTGTAATCGCCTACTTTGTACATTTTTTTTTTTTTTAACTAGGCATTTCCGATGAAAAATGTTTTGTCCGCATAAAACACTCATAATCGCCAACGATTGCGTCACTATAATACCGGACACTCGTTCGTTTGAACAGGGAGGATGAAGAATTATTGCGGTGGCGAAAGCACCTGCGCGCGGGACTTTGACCTGAGACCCGATAAAAATAAAAGAAAAAACACGCCCACGAAGGGTGGCCCCCGCTGCGGTTCCGAGAACAGTTCAGGTCCGACACCTCTTTCCTCTTTCCTCCCTTCCCACGTCTCTCTCTCTCTCTCTCTCTCGATTTCTCTCTTTCTCTCCCTTGACAAATGGTTTAATGCGCACGCGTGATGATCACGACACAGCACGAGCTCTCGTTGTCCCCCGGCGAGCGTATACGTTCTAATGTTCCGGTAGAAATTATTAATGCGTTGCTGCAGGCATTACCCCCATAATTAACGGCCCGAGAATGTAAAAAAGAAAAGAGAACAGTTCAAATAAAGTAAAATGAAAAGAAAAATGTATTCCAAGGGAGTTCTCGGAAAGAGAGGGGCGGGGTAAGTGGAGGCATTAAAAAAATTAAATGATCCCCCCGGGTTGTGTATTCCGTTTCACCTTACAACGGACTGAAGACCTCATTACGAGCCGTCGGAGCATATACAATGCCGTTCGGGTGTCACGTACACTTCGCGATACTGTTAGCGCAAACAAGCCATCGCTAAATTGCAACGTTTTCGGTTTTTTTTTTTTTTTCGTGTTAGAGGATTATTATATAAAAAAAAAAAAAAAAAAAAACACCACTATAATGTTGGGAAGTGCTCAGTCGCGGTACTGAACTAAGTGGTAAGTTTGGATGTCGGCAGTATACACTTTCGAAGTGAACTCCGAGTAAACGCTGAGGTCGTTTTCACGCCAACAGTGTCGCGCAGTGTGGGAGGCGTAGTCACGTGGAATACGTTCGCAGTTCTGGATTGGCTGGGATGGCCCTTGCAACGTCCGTCGCGGTCCATCGTGGGGTATAAGACGGGTAAGCGCACCATTACTAGGCCATTAGTTTGACGTGTGTCCAGCATAACCGGGACGATCTACCTCTTCTCCGATGAGAACTCGACGTTAGAAAGAAGATTTGTTTTTACATCGTTCCGCCTAGTTACCTCTTGACCAGGGTCGAAACGAGGCCTAATATATGAGATGCGATGAAGCAACTAGCCTACACCCGACAATTATGTTGTTGCCTCTATACTGGGTCAGCGCTCTATACATTTTTTTTTTTTGTTGCTGTGAATATAGTTTACTATAGTAGTAACGAGTTGTGTACGTAACAGTGTCGGCCGTGAATTTGGCGGGTATGTATACAATCACGATTTTGGAAAGCGTTGACCGAATAAAGGCGTACAAACCACGCTGATGGCTTAAAGGTTTTTGTAGCCGCTTTTGATGACTTTTTCATTGCTGATTTTTTTCAACTGATAGAAGATTAGGAGAACCCCCTTTATCTCAACATTTTCTTTTCAAAACCGGACGCCTCATACTCAATTACTAAATAAAACAGCACCAAAAGGACACAGGGACAAATGGCAGACGCACACAAACACAGTGCTATAACTAAAGACCCTTAAGAGTGGTCCTGCGACAACTACTGTTAAATCATTTGGGAAACCCACAGAAGATAGTCTTCCAACCTGGCTAAACAAACTACTCAAACTCCTATGCAAACATGACTTCACTATAGAGACGCTCTCATGATAAATTTCCGATACCTCTCCTCACAAGCTTAAAATGCGTCGAATCACTGAGGGATTTTTTGTTTCTGGGTTCATAAAGACACAAAGACAGCGCTGTGTTTGTGTGTCGTTCTATTTGTCCCCGTGTCTTTCTTGTACTGCTTTATTCATTCTCCTCATGAACCGAATTGCCACACTAGACACATTGCCCACGTATTTTATACGACTATTCATTACAGCTGTGTATCGAGCACGACACAGTCGGGCGAAGCAATCAGCTACTTTATTTTCTGTTATTCTAACGCGATAAAACGGTTCTATCGAAACTAAACCCCTGCAGGTGTGTTCAAAGTCATGCCCAGGAGAAGCAGTAGGTGGTAAATTTGTGTGTTTGACGCAAACCTAAAGACGGGGTCACACTGCTTATACATCATACAAAAGAGAGTCTGCATACATATTTAGAACACGACTCACCGCGAGATCCGTGCTTCGAATGCTGCATGGCAATGAGTTCAAGGAGGAAACTTGGCACGCGGCATTCGAACCCCGGATATGGCGGTGACTCGTGTCTGCAGACTGTCGTTTCTATGACGTATGAGCAGTGTGACCCCGGCTTAATAAATTCCGACAAAGCGTTCAGAATAATTGCGTCGCCCAGTGTGTACTTAATTATCATTATGGGTAGTGATTCTTCGTTTGTTTTTTTTTCACGTGAAGTTGCCGGTACTCTAAATTCATTAGCACAAATGATAAAACCATTTTTTATAAGAAAAAACAAAAGAGCCTGCCGACTCTTTTCGTCACGAGGGTAGTATATCGGCTCCATCCTAAAAAAGGGAAAACACTGCGAACAAATAAACAAAACAAAAATCTAACAGGGACAACTTTTTTTATGTCCATAGTCTCGTGTTTTTTGGTTTTTTTTTTTTTCAAATATAAAATAATCACCAGTCTTTTTTTTGTTTTTAAAGTATTTTTGATAAAATATTAATATCACCGATATACTATTGCAAGGGAAGCTGATTACTTAAGCAATTTTATCCTATAGGCTTCTTGCACCTGACGTCACCTTTGGTTAGCCTTGAAATCGAAACCAACATTGTCGTCTACCATCAGTGCCTTGGCGTGGAGGCATGCGGCGTCTCATTGCGGCAGCAGTAGTGTCGTAGAGCCATAGAGCCGCTCGCTCCCCTGTCATTTGCTTCGCTCGCGTTTGACTATAAAACAAATAGACCGATCTCACCAGCTGGTTTGACTACGCCACCGCTGGCGCAATGCATTGAGGTAACTTCCGTGTTTCTGCACGTGCGACAACTTCCCTGGAGCTCTGCACGGTACGAGACGGCACGAGCCCTCGCATGCACGGTTGTCTGCCTCCTATGAACTAAAGTTATGGCGGCGACGCGCATGCGCCGAACACTTAGTGAGATCGGTATATTGGTGGCAAGCAGCCAATAGAACACAGGTCAGGATAAACGTGACTTCTGTTTAACATCCTCAGACGGCACTTGAATGCGTGCGTGGAGTGTCGTCACTTAGCCCTTAAACGCCCCGCAAGAGTGCCGTCGGAGGGCAAAAAATGCGTCATCTGCTAATCATTTGCGGTGACTATAAGAAATTTAGTGCAGCTACCTATACGTGAAATCATTGGGGTACATTGTGCAAAACCTGTCAGCACTGTAGCCGGTCCTCTAGCTTTTTGACTGGCTACACCGATGAAGACTGGAGCTGCCAGACAAGTAACTTCGTTTGCTTTACTTGTCTATAGTCAATCGCTAAGGGGTTCCTCACCTGACAAGAAGTGCAGTCCACAAACCCATAGTTGGTACAAAGCTTTTCCGTGGAAATTGTGCTGGCGTATTCGTCGGATACGCCACCGGTCGCCGGCGAACCTATTGCTCGAGCGTCGCCTTGTCCTGGTTCCTAATGGTTACCGGAATTTTAAACAAGCCAATACTGCTGGCCGTAGTTCCGTTTTGTCGCAGACTTTTACGGCTGGAACAATTAATTAGTGAACAACTAACCATCTTAAATTTCGAGTGAGCGGACAAACTACAGCGGGAAAATGGTACTAAAGCACACAAAACGTATCATAGCAGCCACGAATTCCTCCAACTTGGATTCCGGCGAGATTCCGGCGAGATTTTCGAACCGGGTGTAGCGTTGCATTATGGTCCCGTGCAAGAACCCTATAAGAAGCACAAGTAGATCAAGTAAACTATGGAATGTTCTTAAAGGGTCTGTGCAACGATATCGGGAACGTTTCTCACTTTACACCAGCTTACTGGCACTAGTGGCACCGAATACTCGAGCTCAACGCCACTGACCAAAAGCGAACCTTCTCTTTCAATCTCTGTCATATAAAATCTCAGGTGAGAGTTCTCTAGGCGTGACGTTATTAAAGGGTGGACCACTGACCGGTCCATAGGTCCACACCCTGGTAGAGAGTCTGACCAATGAAGAGGGACGGAGACGTATAACAGAAACACAAAGAAAATTTAATTTAGTTATAGTCGGAAAGTTAGTTACACTGCATACACTCTAAAAAAATCGCGTCGGTAATACTGGGTATAACGCTTACAAAAACAGGGTACACAAATCTAGGTTAGCGGATCCAAAAAGTAACAGAGCATGCGAAAAATCCCATCTGGCATGTCGATGGTTGACGACGTCTCCCTGCGCGGTCCGTCCAAGGTGGCGAAGTTCCGGCGTTTGGCTGGCTCACTATGGGCGGGGCCCCCTGGCCTCGCACCTACTTCTTGAGATGGCATGCACACACACTATAGAACTCCGTCCTGTACTTGTACGTGGGGCCGTCGCCCCGCTCAACGACGCGATGCGTCCGTTCGCCTCCGAGTCTCTTCTCGCACTGCCCTTTGTTCTTCACACTCAAACCCAGGTTCGCACGCCGAGCGTGGAACTTCCCCTCCCCCAGACGGCCATTGCCCTGCGGGTCTGCCCTCGCCGTTTTACGCGGCACAAGCCTGTTAGGTTCAAAGATCTTTTGGCATAAGTTTTGTGCCTTGTTTGTCTTTTGGGCAGGGTCAAAAAAAAAAAAAAAAACACGTGCCTCGCATTATTTATGACTGTGAATGTCGCAGACGTGGATGTGACAGACGCGGACGCCTGCCGCCTATGGCTTCGGGAGTACCCCGAGTCTCGAGCAGGGAAGTTCAAAACCGAGGAATATACGCTTTGCCCCACCGAGCCTGGACGGGCGAGATGAGGGGAGGGAAACCACCGAGCGAGATGCCGAGAGACACTTCCAGCACGCGTCAGGGAATTCGAAGATGGGGGAGGACTCCGGGAAACCAGGCGGCAGTTCACGTCGTTAGACATTCCATCCCCGAGCTTCGTATCCTACCCTTGCCATTTTATGTGACAGTCTCTCCTTTGCAAAACTTGATGACGGAGCTGTGGGGACAATGACAACAATGCGAACCCCAGGAGTGCGTCATCAAGCTTTGCTATCCCCGCTATGACGGCATCTAAATGCTGCTCACTCGGGGAATACGAAGACTGCGTAGGCATTCGATTTTGGCTCGTGACAATCAATGCCTCGACACGCATTCGACTAGTGGCTCGTGCCCAGTCGCTGGCGCGACCTGTGCTCTGCTAACCCCAGCGGGTGGCTATGTTAAAAACATTAACGGCATATAATCGGCTCAAGATTGGGTGGCCACTTTTTCTGGCTGCGAGTTGAGGAAGTAAACGATGTCCGTTTTTCTCGGATTTTTTTCTGCGACTGCCATTGCGTAGAAAGAGACGAAACGTGTGTGCAATAGGTCATAAATGTCATGGAAAAATTCTGAGCTGTATTTATTGAAAGTAGAGAAATTGTTGCATTAAGCAGCGGCACGTGGATACACTCATATTTGACATTCCCCTTTCGGTTATTTTTATTCCTTTCGCTTCGATTCGTCAAGTGTAGTCGCAAGAGAATAAGTTACTGCCGATATATAGCACAAAGTGTACTTGTGACCATCGCAGGCTTTTGTGTGGGTTTTCAGTTTGGCTGCCACGGTATCCCAGTGAGACGAAGCAAGTTCGTAATGGCGGCTCTAAAATGTGGTGCACCACGAGAGCGTCCTCACCTTGCCCGTATCTGTGCCATCAGAAGAAAGACATCAACTTACAAATTGCCGTACTTGAATAACATACCTTTTCTAAGCAAAAATAAGTGATTGCGGCTCGTTGCACTTCAAACTATGGTTACCGAAATGAAATTCCGGAGCTTAGTTTGGGTATTCAAGCAATCAAGTTAAAGACAGCAATTTGGATTGTGCTTACTAGTTCATTTCCAGTAAAAAAAAAAAATACTGCTTCTCGCAATTAAGAATTAGCAAAGTATCGTGTTAATCTTTCAAGAACCAGTGAAGTAGTATTTAATACTAGCTCAATAACCATTTGATGAAACGACGTTCGATGAAACGGCATTCGATAAAACGGCATTCAATTAAATGTAGGCACGTAAAAAAAGATTCCCATTCAGGCGACATGTTATGGCCTTCCGCGCGTCAATTCCGAGACGAGGTCATCTCTTAACTTATGCGTCTATGGTTGACTATCAGGTTTCTTTCTTCACGCTCACGTCCGTTGGTGCTTTGACATAAAGTGATGTCAGGGGGAGGAATATTGGGGGGGGGGGGGGGAGGGGGGGGAAGGCTACCAATTACAACGTGTCACGTCACATCGGTGTTGTCTTATTGGTAGGCAATGGAGATACGAACTCTCAGTATTATGCACAGAGACAGTCATCGACTTGTCTGATTATCAATGGATGCGGATTCATAGTAACCAGCTGGGAGTTTTAAACAATAATTCTTTGTTGTCATCTAGAAAAAAAAATGCGTTTTTTATGACTACAGCTTGAACTGCTTTCCGTATACCTAAACAAAGTGGTGAAGAGAGATGGAACCGCTGTCTCCCCGTTATCAATCACCGTTTACTCAGCCGAGCCAATGACATCCTATCTTTGAAAAAGAAAGCAAGATCTCCCCCAAGAGAAAAAAAAAAAGTATGTTGGCGAGCAATCGTTGTGTACGTCTGAAGAACAAAAGACGTGACTCACGACGTTGCACGCGGAGGAGACAATAGATCCAATCGTCACACTTAGCTAAGCTATACGCACTGCGAGTGCCGTACGCACAAGCTAACATCGTGTTTACTGGTCCGTGAGGCCTAACGCAGCATTGTACTTGTTTGACTATATGTTGCTCGTGCCCCGCGCCGGCTCTTGGCCCTAGAGCCACTAAATAATCTACGCTTCAGAGTAACGACACGTACCCATCTTTTGCTTAAAATCATGTTTACCAGTTACCTGAAGCTTTATCTGAGATCAGAATAAAACGCTTTTCAGTCCTGCACAAATGTTTAGGCAGTTCGTGACAGAGCGATGCAGTATTACATGATCCTCCTAGCGCCGAACCGTACGCTGAGGAAGTCGCAATTTTGAATCATTACGATTGGCAGTTGCGTCTGCTCTGCACTAAGCACCAAGATGGTGGCGCCCACGGCAATACCGGGGAACAGAGTGCCGACACTCTAAGCGTGGCTCATTTAGTGGCTCTAGTTGTCCCCTGGTGGTAGTGGCGGACGCCGGGCTACCGTAGCCGGGTGAACAAATTCTTTCTCGGAACTTGTCTGTTCCGGAAAACTTCTGCGCCACCTATGAGAAAAAAGGGAAATAAATTGCGGTTGAACCGTGTGTGAGCCAACTCATCGTTCACAAATCATTTAAGATTTATTAAACAAATAGAGATTTTACTCGCCGTCGTTTGGAATTCGCTACTAATCCATATGGAACCACCATAGATAAGCTACACTAGAAAGTAGCGACAATTCAGTCATCTTGGTGCATAAAGTCATTGTTGCCACTCATCTAAAGCTTCGCCTGAAATCACAGGAAACGGGTTTGCGTCCGCGACAAAGCAAAACGATATTAAAAATTTTTAGGGAACCGTTTTTGCACATCCGATACGGTACGATGGGCCCTGAGGTACGAACTGTACATGCACTACCACAGAACACTCGCACATGCGCAGTGTGGACCGGAGGGCCCATCGTAACCTATCGGGTGTGCAAAAACGATTCCCTAAAACTCTCCATTGTCCGAGCTTCCTGGCACCGCATCTAAGTCTCAGGAAGTCGCATTTTCGAATCGTAAGGGTCGCCGATTGCGTTCGCCCTGCACCAAAATGGCGGCGACCGCAAGAAACTCGAAAATGGAGGGCCGCTACTCTCTAAGCGCTTATTTAGTGGCTCTAGTTCTAGATTGGAAGGCGTATGTCGCTGCTTTCTCCGGAGCAAATAACTGAAATGAGGGTGAACAGATAATTATCCACGGTCAGACAAATAGGTTCTGCGTGGGACCTGAAGCTACCGTCCTTCGGACGAATAAAACAAAGAAACAGAACTTGAAATCAATGAGACGTGAGATAAAGAGAGTGACAGCTGTCTGCTACAAGTCCATTATTGACTGCAATATTGGAGGAAGTGCCAACTCCACGGGATAAGAGACGCAGCAGTGATTTTTCTTGTTTATGCTTCAAGTGGCAACGGCGCGTGGCAAGCTCATTGTCTTTATACATATATGAACTTGGCGGTAGAGGGGAGCTTGAAAACAAAGGTGCACATAATAGGCGCATGCCTATGGTTTCACTACCACTTACCTTGCATCGTGTTAGTTTACCGATCTGCAAATAGGTTACTGGGATTTTCTAAACTTTCAGAGTCTATCTTCGCAAGTATATTCGCAGTAACTCGAACGGTCCGTGAGTTCGCTGACTGAAGTATGGGCGGTTTGGCTGGTGCACCTTCGTTATGCTTCGTGACTAATCCAATATTTGCTCCGAAAAAAGATATATATACCTAATTTTGTTTCAAATGCACCGCTGGTAGGGCAGCGGTTGTTGCTTAGGCTCAGTCACATGCTACGAAGGCGCACCAGTGTGAAAATCTGCAGGAAAATTTCGTAACCTCGAAATATCTTTCCAAGCTTCACTCTTGTATCGGGGAGGTTATATGCTTTACGCCGACACCCGTGAAATTTATTTTTAGTTTCACACATAGTCACGTTAAGCCGCGGTAAAAAGAGGCATTCGGCAGTCCTCATTTGGAGGCAGAGCAGCATCGAGGGCTGGGCAGCGTGTAGCAGTGATTTATAGACTCCCCCAAACGCCCTCTAACCCCTCCCCCCTTTCCAACACAAACTGAATTGTGTGCGCAAAGTACACGAGCCTGTGGCCTCCCTCTAGATTGAGCATTCCGAGTAAACCCTCGTGATTGTCTTGTTGCTGAGCACACTGATTTGGATATAGAAAGTTCAGTCGGGACTACTATGAATGAGACACAGAAATAAAAATATTCGTATAGGTTGTCAGGAGTCAATAACCGAACTTGTTCTCAATACGCGACATTCACTGGCCATCGTGGCTATCCGTTAATGCTGAGCGGCTGCTACTCACTTGCGCTTCCACAGCGCTTCCACAACATGAATTTACCACCATCTACAAATTTTTGTTTTCGACAGACGATAAATAAAGGCTTTCTTCGAGCATGAGCTGCATCGGATATTTTGACCCAGCGCCGTGATCAAAGTGATGCGGCTTTCAGGCATAGGACGGCCGCTGCCATTGCCAATATGGGGCATTGTGCTTAAGTGTTTCTACGAGTACAGCGTAAGAGTTGCTGCGCGCTGTGCTCGATCCATGTGTCCTGTGAGAATTAGGGGTCCTTGGGGGATCCTTCCCCCTTTTTTCTCCACTCTAAAACAAATGTTCCAGCACGTGTGCATTCGCCATTAAAGCATTCGATAGCCTGCACAACGAAACCAAAATATATATTTTCACGAGCACAAGGAAGCGCTATTTGCTTGAATCTAGGAAGTTGCAATTTGCAAAAATCCGCAAACAATAAAAAAAACAAAAAAATACGTTTGGCCGAGGAGTTTGTGCCAAGCGACGGCACCGTTTCAACTGAATCCGACAGATGTCGCCACCTCGCACGCTCATGACATCACTATGACGTAGCGCTGACGTCACATCAGCCGCCGATCGTTCCAGACAGCGGGGCGCGGCCGCGCGGCTGCCTTTTTGTCGGCGCGGCAGCGCAGCCTGGCATGCAGCTGTTGCAACACGTGTGTGTGGCGCGACGCGCGGGCTTCGAAACAAGCGGAGCTACACGAACGAAGGATATTCCGAGAAATCCGCTTTGCATTTTTTTCTTCTTTGCTCGAAAGCGCATTGCCCGAAGCGGCGAATGGTGCAGTTGCGTCATCCCGTCAAGCCGCTAGCCAATTCTGGCAGCGGAGGCTGCTGCTACAGCATCGCCGCAGCCGGCGCAAACCAGTTTGATGCGGCCAGCTTGTCACAGTGAGCTGACGCGGAATATTAGAGCGGCCCGGGGGCTGCTCGCGGGAAAAGCCGGTTCACGGGCCGCTGCATCGGTAAAGGCGCTGGGAGACACGCGAACCTCAGGCAGATTCTGAAGTCGGTGCAACACTGTTCGTACTGCGTCACTGCAGGGATGAATGAAGTAATCCTCGCGTATGTAATTGCTGCATTCGCACGATGTTTGTGCGCATGCAATGCGTGCCAAATTAAAGCAGGCTTCCATGTCGGCAATGTGGAAGCGGCGAAAAAACTCCGCACGTGCATTTTCACGGTGCTTCGTAGCTTACTTGATATTAGAGCTTGTCTGTTGAGAACGACAGCCAGAGAAAAGCAAATTGGACGTTGAAAATGCGCACACAGCGAGAGGTGGATCAGCCTTTCAGATTTGACGGCACAGGTTCAACGCTATAGCAGTGCAATTGACCATATGCAAAAAGAAGCGCCATCTAGTGTATTCATGATCAATGATCAGATTTCTTCCATATTGGGGGGTTCCCGTACCGACGGTTTCGCCCGAAAAACAATAGTCCCGGCAAAGTGTAAGTCGTAGAACTAAAATATGATCACCTGCTGCAAGTCAACTACGAACCCTTCACAGGACGTCTTCGAGAAATACCGTTCATTGATCTGGATGGCCCAGTTCACTGCTTGAGTGACGAGTCTTGCGACCTCGTTGCTGACAATTCCTTTTCCTGAATTTTGCGGCCGTCTTTCTTTTCTTCTTTGATCCGAAACTAACCAGCAACCCATTGAGTGTACAAATAAACTGCCCTAATATCATGAAAACCGAGTTAAATGCAGATGCTCCTCGTTCACAACTGGAAGATGTGATAAACCCCTCAATATGGCGGCTCCCAATGGCATGATGATGATAGCTGGCAAGGATTTCGCATATGGCCTAATTCAGTTTGGCCACTTTGGTCACTGTCATCATCTGAAAAATGGCGTATGTGTCGTACTATAGACGTTTCCACTGTTTACAAAAATCACAGTCCACACGTGTTAAATCACAGTCCAGAACGCGCACGTTCGTCGCTTCGGAAAGCGAGCAAATCACGCGCCATACGCACGAACACTGAAAATGGAACCTACCAAGTGCCCTTTTTTGGAAAGGTCTATAGACGTTTCCACTGTTTACAAAAATCACAGTCCACACGTGTTAAATCACAGTCCAGAACGTGCACGTTCGTCGCTTCGGAAAGCGAGCAAATCACGCGCCATACGCACGAACACTGAAAATGGAACCTGCCAAGTGCCCTTTTTTGGAAAGGTCTATTAGCCCCGTGCGCGACCGAAAGCGTCGCTGTGGTCGGCCTTCCACGATTGGCCGAACGCTGACTATGACGTCGGAAAGGGGATTTTCATTGACGGAAATAAGAGGAATGAAAGAACTTTAATTTTGACGGTGTTGGCAGTGTTCCTTTGAGAGCGCAATGATTTCAAGCTTCCACCATGCTAATAACAAACACCATCGAACTTGTTGTTTGCAAGGTAATGACGTCACAAAGGGGAACCACAGGAGGGCGCCACCAAAACTTCTCGCCGCTAATAGACTTTTCCAAAAGGAGGGCTCCTGGCCGGTTTTATTTTCTGTGTTCGTGCGTATGGCGCGTGATTTGCTCGCTTTCTGAAGCGAAGAACATGCGCGTGCTGGGCTCAGGACTGGAGGCTATGGCAATGCATGTCTCAAAGCTAGGAGCGCGAGATAGCTCGCGCTTGTAGCTTTGGCTGCAGTATCAGTACCGTGTACTAGCCTAAGGGTGGTGAGCAGAGTATAATGGCGGCCTTTTGTTTACTGGTGAAGGAAGAAGTTGAAGATGCTCCTAAGCTGAATAATCGAGGCCTATACCGCCTATACATTCGAGATAATAGCACGATGCGAAGCAGGAATTGAATGCAAGAGCTGTCGAAGCGTTCATTTCTCACTCGGGCCCGGCCAGTCTGCTTGTAGCACCCAATTGGCTTCAAAGCCCCTTGATGCATGGAACTTTATCAAGGCGTCTGTGTGGGCTGGCATTTCGTTCTGACTGGTTGCATCTTTGTGGCCATCGACACTGAAAGAGACCGATAAAGAATTGAACAGTGAAGAGCACATTCTTGTTTGCCGTTGACTTGCGAAAGTGACGGTGCCCGATAAAATACTGCAGACGACAGGTTCATTGCCGCCATTAGTACGGTAAAAGGTAAACTTCCATTTGAGCGACAGGATGGCACTGAATTTCGGAGAGTGTCTATGAGCACGCGTGCAGTGCGACTGCGATGACCTGGGGTCACGGTGTCCACCCCGCGTCACGCATAAATACAAACAAGCACGCAATGGGCATCAATTATTGACAAAAAAAAATAAAGGTCATAGGTCCCACTCACTTATTACATGAATCTGCATGCACTCACGTTGAAACATGTGGGCCATCAAATGTCAACGTTGAAGAAGGGAACGTGAAATAGTAGCCAAAAGAGGGGGAAGGGTCTGGGGGATCCCTCACTCGAGTAGAGAGGAATAGTTCTCAAAGTTTCTGATCCTGAGGAGCGTCAGTCTCCTTTTAAAAATGACAGCCGAGGAAGCCCTCATCCCTTGGCACTCTTGCAATAAAATGGTCCAGAGACCTAGGCACTTTTTTCTAACAGTGCAGGTTCATGTTGCCTCACAGTTGCGCACCAATGCAGGACTGAGACGTGGTAAAAATATAAATTATTGAAACACTCTACTGCAAATGGGATATGTGAGAAAATTTCGGTGCTCGCGAAACCCCTGAGCAGTGCCGCAGACGTCGTTTGGGGAGGAGAGGAGGAGGGGGGGGGGTATAAGGCTGAATTTTTTTTTATTTCCCCATGAAATGCAGCCGATCCTATAATATACATACGCATTACTCCCCCTCCATTCGGCAAAGCACTCTTTACGCCGTTGCCTTCGGGAATACACTGAGTAAGCCCTGAGTTCGTGGGAACTAAGCGTTAAGGCAGGTTCACACATTTGCGACTGCTGTGCTTACGACAGGAAAGTCTGGAAACCGGTTTCAAGACTCTTGTGACTGCTTACGACCGACAGCCGGTCGCAAGCAGTAGCAAGTGATTTAAGTAGGGCTGGGCGTCAATGAAAATTTTTAAGCCGGTTAATCGACACCATTAAATCGTTTCATTGATCGGTTAATGGGTTTTGTTCATTCTCATGCATAATAGTTTTTAAAAAGTAAAAAAAAAAGATGTGTTGCCTTTTTTCAATGCATAAACGGCGGAATGTACAATGTTGGATTTTCAATCAACCTTGATATGTTCAGAAAAGTCAAAAGACCTCCCCCACCCCCCCCCCCCCCCCCCCTTTCACAGATTATTATTTCAGCCACATAGGCGAAGAGGTTCGTTAATATTCTCCGGCAGTACAGAACTTCTTCGATTGTTCACTATATCCTCTGCTGCGCTACACGGACATTCGCACGGCTTTGGTGTGGCCGGGACTTGTATTACCCTTTCCAGTTGTTTGGAGTCACAAATCTTACCATTACAGTTTACTTTAGGTGACTATTCCCCCTAAAGTTTGCCTTCATGCAGGGGTTCTCGTCCACTTCTGTGTGGTGAAAGAGTTAAAGTTTTACTTTTTTTTGGGTTGGTCAAAAGTTAACTGATTAACCGGTTAAACAAATTAATCGCGATTAAAGCATTAAACGATTAATCGGTAGGTTAATCGATCAAATATCCAGCCCTAGTTTTAAGCCTCTTTCTGTCGTAAGCAGCTGCAAGAGTGCGAACCACCAGCTTGGAGAGCTCATGTCAATCTCGTCCTCTCATGAGCTCTTCTCTGCGCAGCTGACATATATGGCCACTTTAACGAGACGGCGATGAATTCACATAAAGCGATCACGTTTTTTGATTCCAAAGGTATTCAAAGTATCCCAAACGTAGTTTACTAGCGTTTCCACCTCGACTGAAGACGACTTGCGTAGGTCGTTTCGTCCCTTTTTCACTTCCAGGAAAGCTCGGAACAGTGTTTGTTGTCGGCTCCCCGCTCGCCCTGCTCACAAAGGAAGCATCTTGCGGCGGAAGGATATCTATTTCTCTTTCTCTCGGAAAAAAAAAGTGCTGGACTTTTTTTTTTTTTTTTTTCCGTCGGGGATCGGCGAAGCGCAAAGGAGCGTCTCATCCCACGAATGTAAGAAAATTTGCACGAAGCCTGCCCTTTATATGCTATTTAGCTCCTTGCGATGTTCCTATAGTTTTCGGAGGAACGTGATCGCAGCAGGTCTTGAGGTCAATAAAACTTAGGATTATTCAATAATAAACTAAACGAAAAATGATCTTTTTGAGACATTTATGGGGCAAACATTTCTGATAACTCATTTCTTTGTGGAAACGATCCCAGACTGCAGCCTTCCGCGGGTGGAAGAACGGAGAAATATCAACAATAATCTATTGTTTTATAACTGGTAGAATCTAGTAAATTAAACTGTTATTGTTTATTATAGAATATCCTACGGTATTGCCATAACGCTCTTTTTGGTTGTGTATATGAAACCCTTTCGTTTTCGTTTAGAATTTAGTTTTATAACTTATTTCATGCGGAGTGAACCGTGTTGATACTTGAAGTTATACTCCTTTGGAAATAGGAAGGTTAATGCCGAACTTTCTTATGTTTGCACACACACATTAGACATTAGTATCGCACCCTATAGTTTCAAAGCTGGTTTCATAAAGTACACAATGATTCCGGGCATTGAAGCCCAAATATTTAACTTCATTGTTGCATCTCGTTTTCCCGACATTTTATGGCGTAATGAAGTCGGCTATATATTTCCATACTTCGTAAGGTGTCGAATTTTCGGTAACATCAGCAAGATGGTTTTTACGAAAATTCTCCATGAAGTGAGTATGCTAGATATTTATGCGTATAACAGCACTCGTTAGAAATGTGCTAAGAAGAAATGTGTTATTTTGCGTATTTTAGCTCTTCAAAAATGAATGGCATTCACGACATTCTCACAGAGTTTCAGTTTTCTGCGATACCTAGTTTATTTTTGCGGCCCGAAAAACCAGGCTTCGTTTTATCGATCCAAGTCGGTATATCATTTGACGCCCTTGAAGTCTCGCACCTCCAACGTGCGATGTTCAGTGTTAGCGGCATTATGAATTCTTAAAACTTTCTTTAATTAGGAATAATGGAAATAAAAAGAAGGCGAACAAGCTGTAGCAGCGCATGAAATGAAGCAACCTTCCTGAGAAACACGCTTTTGCAAAACAGAATTCGCGGAACTTTGGCGGACTGACAAGTAACAAAAATGCAAGTTAAAGCCGCCGAGGTCGTCGTCGTCATCGCCGTCAATGTCTTTGGCCGCCTCGCCCCGACGGGAGCGAAGACAAATGAAACGCTATTCTTAGCACTTGCTCCGGCGCTTCTTCCTCGCCGACGCAAAACAAATCCTGACCCGTCACTGTCGGTGTTCTACTAACCAACACACACGCATACGGATGCACGCGTGCACACACACACACACACACACACAGACACACACACGCACGCGCGCGCTTAGACACACACACGCACATAAACATACACGCACGCACACGCACACACAAACAAACGCGCACACGCACACTTACACGCACGCACAGTGCAATCGCGCTTGCACACACACACACACACTCACGCACAAACGTACATACACATGCAGACATAAACTCACGTGCACGTACACACACAAGCATTCCCGCACTCACGCTGCGCGCGCACATGCACACACGCGCATACACGCACACAAACGCGCACGCGCGTAGACACACACACACACATAAACACACGCGCGCAGACGCACCCACAAACACACGCAGACATAAACTCACATGCACGCGCACACAAAAACATTCGCGCACACACGATGCGCGCACGTGCAGACGCACGCAGAAACCCTCACACGCGCACGTATACATACACGCGCGCGCACACACGCAGAGATAAACTCACGTGCACGCACACGCACACACACATTCACGCGCGCACGCGCGCAAATACAAACACACGCACACACCCAGACACGCACACATACACACGCGCACTCACGCTCGCCCACGCGTAAACACACACATGCACACAGACACGCACTCTCTTACGCACACGCACTCACACACACACACACAGATGTAAACAGGCATACACTCACACACAAACATTCGCGCCCTCACGTCGCGCGCGCGCACACACACACACACACAAATGCGCGCGCACACCCACACGAGCCCACATACACACGCAGACACCCTCACACGCACGCACACACACATACGCGCACTCATTCAAGCACACGCGCACACACACATGTGCGCGTGCACGCACGAACACACATACGCGCACTCATGGAAGCACACACACACATGCCGCACACGCACGAACACACGTACGCACACTCACGCAAGCACACGCACACACACATGAGCGCGCGCACGCACGAACACACATACACGCACGCACGCGCGCGCACACACACGCACACACACGCACACACACACACACACTCACACGCACACAGAGAATTTCGCACAAATCGTCGCTGCTATAAACACTCGAAACAGAGGAACCGCTTTCCGCAGATATTTATATATTCTCGCGGAATTCTCTGAAGTGCGTCAGCCAGGTCAACAGCACAGCGACTGGAGGTTGCAAAAATATACTCTCCACACATACCAAAACATGCAGGCAGACACTTTATTGGTTTTCATCCTGCAAAGGGTTTTTGGAGGCGGAACATGGAGTCAACAAACTAAAAATCCGAAGCAACGGTAGCGTCGAAGCTGGTATGCCATGAGATGCGTTCGTTTATGACGCAACTCTCTGACATTCCTTGTAGATCTGGAAAACGGGAAAACACACAAGCACACTCGGCAGGAAATGTGTACCCTTGGCATAAAACAACTAAGTACACTATTTTTGTTTCTGTGCGTCCATAGGTCGTTCGGATGTACAAAAATTCAGCAGAGCTTTTGAAGTAGCGACTTCACGTTAACAGTTTTGTTAGTTCCTCACAACGGTTCTCTCCAACCTCCTCGAATCGTTTTAACTTTTTTTTGCAATGAAGCGCACACACACACACACACACACACACACACACACACACACACACACACACACACACACACACACACACACACACACACACACACACACACACACACACACGCACGCACGCACGCACGCACGCACGCACGCACGCACGCACGCACGCACGCACGCACGCACGCACGCACGCACGCACGCACGCACGCACGCACGCAAAGGCTTACAGGAACTGCACAAGCGACTATAATTGGCAACATCCGAGTTGTGTGTGTTTGAGGCTGTTAGAGTGTTTGAGGCTGCTAGAGCTGGTTGGTGTTGCAGTGACTGTTACACTGATCACTTGGCCCTTGCCAAACAAAACTGTTTGATTAATCAGGTGGGCTTCGAAAGTTTTTGTCGCGTAATGAGACAGAAAAAAAAATTCAACGGTGTATAAAAAACATTACAAGGCAGATAAGGCGAAACGAAACTCTGCGTGACTGATTGCAACCTTCTTCGAAGTTTGCAATCAGTCAAGTGTTAAAAGTACATGAGTTAAGCTTGCCAAGCATTTTAAATCATCTCGGACACCAAACAGTTTGTAGGAACAATACAGGAACGACAGGAACGTCTGCTTTCCTGAAATGTTCGCGAGACATCGCATGAATATGGATCGGGCACACGCAGCCGAGACCGAGACACAACAGCGATGACTATAAAGCGCCGTTCATGCTCTTGCGACCGAGTAAGACCGACAGAGAACAGACCGGTTTTTAAGCCTTTTGCGACTTCTTAGGACCGGATGCGCTGCAGCGGAGCTGGTCCAAAGAGATCGCAAGAGGCTTAAAAACCGGTCTGGTCTCTCTCGGTCTTACTCGGTCGCAAGAGTGTGAACGGACCTTAAAGGCCCGTTCCCACTTTTGCAACCGAGTAAGACCGAGAGAGACCAGACCGGTTTTTAAGCATCTTGCGACGTCTTAGGACCGGGAGCGCTGCTGCGGAGCTGGTCCTAAGACGTCGTAAGAGGATTAAAAACCGGTCTTGTCTCTCTCGGTCGAACTCGGTTGCAAGAGTGTGAACGAGCCTTAAGACCTTTCCAAAAAAGAGCGTGTGACCGGTGCCATCTTGAGTGTTCGTGCGTATGGCGCGTGCTCTCCTCACTTTCTGAAGCGACGAACACGCACGTACTGGGCTGTGAAGATCGCACGCTGGACTGTGTCTCTGTAAACACTGGAAAAGTCGATAGCCGCCTAACATGCGCCTAGGCTGCACTACATTGGAGCGGCGCGGTAACATATCAAATCTACCCGCCTGGGTTCGTAATTTAGCATAATGCAAAGGCAGCGCACTCGGACTGCCGACTGGAACCAGAACGGGGAGGTTCTTCGGTTTTGTAGCCTTTATCACTGCCAGTTTGCAATAATCTCGAGCTAGACGTGCGAGTTGGGACATGTAGGTGTCGATATGATTCATATGAATACTTACTCACACGACCATTCTTGTGGGTTTCATCAACGATGTTCTTGCCTATACACTTTTTTCAGAGCAGCCATCTTGGATGTCGTCACTTCTGGTATGCGGCAAAACATCGTTTTGATCTCTCCACGCCACCGGAAGGTGTGTACGAAAAATGAGTGATTGTCGCACATTCTTGTTTTACCTCACCTATATTTTCTCGCATATTCCAGGTTGAAATGTTTTATTATTTTCTCGTCCCGCATACAAGATACGGAACCACGTGACTGAGAACGACAGACAACAGAAAACGTCTATATCATGCTTGAGGAGAGCGCTAATTAACGTCCCAGTCACAGTTCGCCGAGAATTGTAGGCGATTGCGACTTTTCCGACGATGTTTACGAAGCAAGCAGCAACGCAGCTGTGTGTGTTCACGTGACCAGACGAACCGAAACTAAACAAATTAACTTAAAATCAAAGCACATATTTCTTTAATAAGAGTGATTAAAGGCGAACTCCGTCGATTTTTTGGTAGACTTCGATTTGGCTGGAAATTTGCAGACCGCATCAATAACCCTTTCTCAACTGATAACCAACATATTTTTAAAAAATAAAACTTTTCCGTGAAGTTATTGAATTTTCAAGTTACGCCGGCCGCGAGGGTTCCAGGAGGCGACTCTCTACTGGCAACAATGAAAAATTCCTACTTTTCCCTACCCGCGTACGTCACGGATGTGCAGGCGGACGAGCGACTCGGGCAGCCGCGAAGTATCTTTCCGGACGCCAGCGATCCAGATATTTTTTTCGCAGCTTCAAGGTTGAAAGTTCCTTTGCAATGGGTAGCAAACTGAGCTCCGCGATAGATTGTAGAAACAGTGCCGGGAAAAAGCTTCTTTTTTTACCCTTCTTTTCATGGGAGAAAAAAAAAAAGCGTTCCCCGGCAGCAATGAAGGCCAGCCACGTCAAGGTACTTTTGCGCGAGCTGTGTGCCGAGAGAACTAGTGTCACGTGAAAAATTTTCACTTTTGCTCGGAATACTTTATTTATAGCCATGTGCTGCGAGTTGAGTATCCTTCAGCAGCTGGAACAGCTTCAAGAGCGGCAAGCGCAAACTCAAGCCGGCTGTGACAATTACGACATCCGTCCAAAGAAGAGCGCTAATAATATCGAGAAATATATGTACACAATCTAGCACTATAGTCGACATTTTGCAAAGTCACATTTGTTATTCACAATTGGTTCAGTGATTTTTTTTAAATTTTTTATAACCACTATATTTGTTTCGGACGTCGAATCTAGCTCGGGCTACTCTCGGAGTTCCACTCACGCGGCCGATATGTTGAAGACGAGAAGTGAAACGTCTAAACAAAGTTCAAGTCTGAATTTAGACATGACTTTCGACATATTGCTATTCCTGTCTGCTATTACAGAGGTTTATGGAGCAGGTGTTGAGCTCCATTAATATACGATAGAGCCTTTCCTGGTTTATCAAATGGTTGGCGTGCAATATTCTCTGCAGAAGAAGCGATGAAAACGTCTTTAATTTATTCTATCGCGAAGAAATTTTTTATAGGGCTGAAAAGTTTTTTAATTTTTTTTTTAAGCTATGAAAATATTAATGTCGCTGAGAGGAGGCATGCAAATTTACAGCTGATGGAAACTGTGCTAAACCACCTTAATTAAAAAAAGAAATCTTATATAGAATTACCCTTTCCCATGTGCTCTCGTGGATGGGTGTTTGAACTCGTTGCATTCTACTCCAAAAGTAAAAAGAAAAAAATACGGGTACACATTTTTAGTAACTTTTGTTAACTTATTTTGAATTAAAAAATTATTATGTCTTTCTGTACCTCACGCACTATTGTATCTTCAAGGAAATATTCTTTGGAGATGAACAGTGTATTTGTGTATTTTATACGCATTCCATTGCACCTCGATGTTTGGCTTGGTGGTTCTGAAGTTCTTTTAATCGTCATTTTAACACGATCTTCATGGCCATGCCTGCCATCTGATCTACACGAATGCAGTTCATTCCATTCTATACATTTCATTGTTTACGAGAATCACAGTCTACATGTGTTAGGTCCCAGCCCAGCACGCACATGTTCATTGCTTTGGAAGGCGAGCAATGTACGCGGCACACGCGCGAACGCTGAAAATGGCATCGACCAGAAGCGCTTTTTAGAAATAGTCTACACATCTTTCGCTAAATTCCTGAAGCACCAAGGAGCATATCCATGCCACAAGAGTAATTACACGTGCTGACGCCTGCAACAGTAACTTTTCAAAAGAAAATCTAAAACAAATGGCACGTTCCTTCAGGTCGTACGAGCGTGTGGGGCATCTGTACCCACGTTCCGAGCATTTTCCGCGGTGCTTTGGCAATTCGTCAAAGAATGTATTGCGTGACTCTTAGACCTTTCTTCGCCAGCCATCTTCTAATAAAAAGAGAACGGATTTACTAGCGATATCACGAAACTAGCGAGCCGCGGCTTGAGCGTAGCGAGTTGCAAAAACGGTTTTATGAAAATTCCAATTGCTCCCGTTTCTTTTTGTTGTTCTTCTTTGTTTTTTACGTTTTTATAGTTATGCACGTAGGCCAAGGCCATACTTTGTGCAAATATGTTAATTATCAGCTTCAAACAGCACGAACGCCCAGGTTTTCTTGCTGTTAGACGCGAGAAAGGCGTGCGCGAGCGTACCCGATTGCCGGCCGCGCGCCTCGCTGGACACAAGTGACGTCACGCTTGGGCGGCGGGGAAAACTGGGGGAAAACTAGGGAGAACGATGTTTCGGTTTCGGCAGCAAACAAAATATCACTTTTTTAATTAACTAGAGTGAATCTGGGAGAACGAGATAGCATTTCGGAATCAGGAAGCCATCCGCATTCAGATTATGCCTTTGGATTAGGTAGCTCGAAAAGTCGGCGGAATTCCCCTTTAAACTTCAGAAACATGGGTTTATTTTAGTCATTCAAGATGTCGAAGCAGGCACGTAGCCAGGATTTTGTTTCGGGAAGGGCCCGCCCATGACAAAATGCTGTATGAGGGGGAGGGGGAGAGGAGGTCCAGCAAAATGGAAGATTCGGGGGGGGGGGGGGGGGGGGGGGGGGGCCGGGCCCCATGGGCCTCCCCCTGGATACGTGCCTGTGTCGAAGTCTGTATGACGCATGATAAATTAAATGCGCTTGTCTTTCTTCAAGATTCAAAGACATAAGAAGTTGTTTCTCTAAAGCTGACGAGCTCTTCGCCTAGTCCACGGACCTAGGCGTTTTATCATGGCCGCCACCGTGCTGCGCCGCGTCCCCCCCCCCCCCCCCCTTCCTCCCACCTTCCCCTAGGTCTATACATGCGTAGAGTACGTGATCAAGGATGGAGGTAGCAAGCTTCTGGAGGCGGTATGACGCCCCCAGAGGTGAAGACAGAAGTGTGGAGGGACACGCCCCCGGCGACGACCCAAACCAAGAGACGCTATTGGACGAAAAGGAGAGCTGACTTGGCGTCAACAGCTGTTTTGGTCATTCCGCACAAACTGGCCACACTTTCCACCCGTTTGTACCATGTAGATCCGTCTCCCATACAAACGAATAAACAAACACCGTTTCGTAAACGAAAGTTGCGCATGTATACGATGCCTGTGGAATGAGTTCATAGCGAACGACCGGGCTTTACGAGTGCGTGTATGTGTGTGTGTGTGTGTTTGCGCGCGCGCGGGCGTTTTTGTTTGCTTGCTGTCCGTCCGAGGAAACCCCAGCTGCAGCCGAGTCAACAGGCTTTCCGCGCCGCGGACGCATTCCCAAAAAAAGACAGGCCGGGCCAACAGACGAGGCTCGAGGCATGCTTCGACCAGGAATCCCGGGTCGCTCGCTTCCTCTCCCCCTCCCTGAAGCAGGAGGCGTCAGCGTCTATTTCGGGAAGATCTTCTCTGACGCCCGGGGATGGCGAAGA
The DNA here is from genome assembly GCA_013358835.2 of Ixodes persulcatus. Taxonomy (NCBI): domain Eukaryota; kingdom Metazoa; phylum Arthropoda; class Arachnida; order Ixodida; family Ixodidae; genus Ixodes; species Ixodes persulcatus. The sequence continues at coordinate 299,800 of JABSTQ010009399.1, read as the reverse complement.
AGAGAAGCCCCAATGCTGCAGCTTCCTACCAGTCCTCGTCATCGGGCAGGTACTGCCGTGGCTGTAGGAAAGAGAAAAGAAACGCGTAGCAGCGCAAGCAGTCGTGCCTGTGCAAGCCGTTCCTTGGCAGCCGGTGGCTCTTGGCGCCGAAGCGCGCGAGGCGGACGCCCACACGCTCGACGCTTTCGACCGCGGCGGATTCTCGGGGACTGTCTCGCGCCGGCAGCTAATTCGATGCGAAACTTTGGAGCGGTTTAAAGAGCTTCGCGATAGGAGAGTGATTAATCCGTGCCGCGCCCAGATGGGATGACGAATCAATGGCCCGCCGATGCGTGGCCAGCCCTGACGTCACCTCAGCGGCCCCTGTGGTGCCCTTGTTGCTGAGCGCCTACCTACAACAGCGTAAAACTTTCGCAACGTCGAGGTAGCTTTTCGCGGAAAGATCAGGTGGTAATGATCACAAACGCGGTGTTATGACGTCACAAGCAAGCCTTGTATATTGTGTTACGTTGCCTAGCTTAGTAAGCGCTGTAGTTCCGCCGTAATGCTCGAGTATACCTGGCTTTGTCTTGCGTCTTATTCGCTTGCGCTCGCGCATGTAGCCTTGACAGAGCCGAGAAAACTACACTATCATGAACACTGGAGAGTTTTAGAATAGTGGAACCTCGACGATTTGGGTCCTCCAAGCAGCTTCGAGCGTCGCACTGCGCAAGCGCAAAAATTCTGCGCAAGCACAGTGCGACGCCCCAGGCTGTTTGTGTGACCCAAAGCTTTGGGGCCTCCTATTCTAAATAAGCGCAGAAAAGTTCCCCGGTGCAGAAGGATACTAACCCCGATGTAGTTCACGTTACGGTGGTTCATGTTTCTACATGTTCAGCGGTGCTAAATGAAGCAATAGACTACTTTTAGTAATATTTGTGAATTGCGAAGGCTAAAGGACCTCGTAGCATAAAAGACTCAATGTTTAGGATGATAGCATATAGAAGAAGATCAAATGACCAAAACAATCAAATATCCTGTAAAAAAAGGTTTTGTTTTTATTTGGGGCTTACTAACTTTTATATTAAAGAACGTGTTCATGCGCTACGGTGCCGGCATTATGCGCCGCACCTCTCAAAGGGAGGAGAGCGTTCTCACCACGTCTTGAAGTTTATTACTCCTGCAGAAAATATGAATATGAAAGAACAGTGAAAATACGCCGACAGAAAGCCTCTGAGACTACACGCACGGCAGTCACTCTGCCAGTGTTGTCACTTTCAGCGTAACGGGCGTCCCAATCCGTTCCATACATCTTGCAATATTTCAGCGTGCCTCGCCGCCGCTGGTGGGCACGATAATAAAGTAGAACGGAATATAAAACATACATATCTGTGTCTGAGGTTTTTGTCCGTTGTCCTCTTTCCCCGTTTTATTGCCTACATTCTCGCCTGTACTATGAGTGGGTTTGTGTAGAAGTTTCCTCATATGATCCACAGCGAGAAAACTATAAGCTCTGGCCATATGTGCTCCATTTGTGGACGTGGAATGCGAATCATGAAGCCAACAGATCGTACGACGTTCGCGTTGTCTTTTAGATTTCCACCAAAATATCTATTAAAATCATGATCCGGCGTCTAAGTTCGCTGCATGTTACAGATTCATTAGTGGGGTGGGCTGGAAAGTGGCATTTTTACTCTGCTCACTTCGTTCGTTTTTTCAAGGGGCACGCACGTTGGCGTCTATCGATGCCATCATCGGTCTTCGTTGTTTTTTGTACGCCCGTCGCTTATACACTCTGTTTCCTACAGTGTAGAATTCTCTCCAAACCACTTGCACAAACGTGGGGCTTGCACGCGCTCTGGCGCCGCATTCAACTGGCGGCTCAACAGCATCCGCAAAGCGGTTGAGAACGCAGTTGTCTAAAGATGTAATACAAATTCACGTGCAGTTGATGATGAAAACGAGCGGATTCTTTTTGCGGTTGCGATTCGAACGCCAATGTGAATGCGGCCTATAGCGTTGTACAAGTGTAGTCACGTGTGTGAGTCGTCGCACGCTGGAGTACTCGGTTAAACAGAGGATGTCTCGACCGAAAAAGAGGCGGTCGGAAGATAAAAAATAATCGAGCCGCACGAACGAGGAATGGCCAACACTTCATGGTGTGACAGGGAACGTTCACATTTTAAAAGTTAGGCTCGCAGTGCATAGCCAATCTTCAATCGGTGGGAAGTACCTTTGTCCCTAAATCGAGCGACTCGTGACAGCGATGTAAAGAGGCGATTTGTTCAAACTTCGAAAACAAAACGACTTGAAACCTGAGGTCCTGATCATCACGACTGCACGCACGACAGTAGGTGCCATCCATGGCAAAACCGGCAGTAGTAGGGGATTTCGAGCTCATGGCGTCCGATTCCCCTGAGCGAGGTTTCGCTCGCCGCACTGCTTCAGTCATCAACCCCGTCTTCCGCGAAATAAAACTAATGAATCATGTAATGTATATGGTATCTATGCTCTACTATATACTGTAAACGACTTAATTTTCGCGGGCTCAAAGTTTCGCGAATAGGGCCAAAGGTGAAATTTTGAAATTAATCGCGGGTTCTAATTTTCGCGAATCGAGTGTAGCTTCCGTAGCGTTCCCGTATTGCCCGAATTGTCTGCGGGACGTATATTTCGCGAATTGTAGACGATTCGCGAAATTCGCGAAAATTAGGTCCTCGCGAAAATGTAGTCGTTTACAGTATTGTGCTATATGTATATACTATAGAATGCTATATTAAGTATACAATACATACTATACGATATATACTATAATAGTACACTCTAAACAAAAAGGGTGTTAAAGGGTATATTATTACAGCCCTTTGTCCTATATAATACACCCCAAAACTTCAATTCGACGTACAGCGCCCTATAGTCGAAGAGACGGCCCCAAATTTTACAAAGGGCTTGATAGCCGTGTGGTACAACTTATTAAAATAGCTAATGTACGCGTTACTGGCTACAAAAAAAAAAAAAAAATAATAATCGGGGTTTTCTTGGCCCTACTGAAAAACCTCAGTGTTTTTATGTGGTTTTTTATACGTAATTTAGCTATTTAAAGAGTTATATCGCACCGTTATCATGCCCCTCGTAAACTTTGGGGCCGTGTGTTCGACTACAGGGCGCTGTACGTCGAAATGAAGTTTTGGGGTGTATTATATGGGACAAAAAGGTGTAAGGCGATGCCCTTCTTTTTTAGAGTGTATATACTATAATATGTGTACTTTATTATGTATGCGTACTATATACTGTAGAGAACTATGGTGTACAGAGGTATACTCTCCGCATTTAGACGTCCGCCGTTTTTCTATGCGTCAAAGCAAACAGGAAGCGGCGGCTTTCTCGTGAAGGATCGGCGTGACTCGGCTATCGAACAACGGAACTCCGATGCGTCAGTGTATGCATCCTTCTAGAGAGCGCCCGAGCTGGCGTAGGTCGGGGGAAATTATTGCGGCTCCGGCAACTTCGCTGCTGCCTCGAAGCTTGAGAGAGGAAGGCGAAAGCAAGCTTCCCTTCCGACCTTGATTCTAGGGAAAGAAGTTCACGATGAAACGAGGTTGCAATTGCTCAATAAAAAAACGGTTAAAGTGCAGGTGAGCTGGTGTAAGTTATACACGATGAATGAAAACCTGAGACTGTGGGGAGGTGTATACAAGGCGTAGAGGCAATAAAGTTTTTAGCTGAGTTTGAGACGTTGTCTGTCCCGTTTTCTTCCTACTTGACGATTTTCTGTTCTTCAAACCACAGTCTCAGGTTTCCAATCATCATGTATGCAATTGCTGTTGGTCTTCTACTCAGGCTCGGGTGGTATGCAGTTCTTTACCACACAAAGAGATTCAACTTAATTGGCATAAAATGAAATCTTGTTGACAAGGGCGAGGAAAAGAAGTGCGGGAATCGAAGCATGTGAGGTTTGGTTCAACTGTTCGCTCAGAGCAGCGTATTCCTCTAAAATTACATTGCTTTAACGCTACTTTAGTTGTGACCTACATGTTAGATTTGTTAAAAAAGATGAAGCATATACGCGCCGACGCAATACACGTAAGAAAAAAAAAAAAAAAAAAAAGCTGTGTGGTAACACAAAACGCCTGGTGTATTTGTTGAAAGCTCGTGCCCCCATTTCGCTAAATTATCAGGAGCACGAGAGAACCAAGCCCCATAGCCCCAGAAAACGTGACTCAGCGTCAGTTTCAAAATGCACCAGTTTCACAAGCATGTCGACAGCAAATAAATAAATGAATACTTTAAACGGCTAAATTTTCGCGAGGACCTAATTTTCGCGAATTTCGCGAGTTGCCTACAATTCGCGAAAAATACACCCCGCGAACAATCCGGGCAATATGTGAACGCTACGGAAGCTACACTCGATTCGCGAAAATTAGAAACCGCGAATAATTTCAAATTTCAGCTTTGGCCCGATTCGCGAAAATTTGAGCCCGCGAAAATTAAGTCGTTTACAGTATATTGTTTCGGATTAGCTAGGTTATTTTACACAGGGAAGCGCGCAAACTGCACAAAAAAAAGTTATATATTTGTTTAAAATGCTGTGACATTATGGGGGGGGGGGGGGGGGGTGTTTCGTGGACATATATTGTACAAAGTTTTACAAATAGAGCAAGTACGATGTTTGGTTACGAAATCGATTAAAATAAGCAATGCCATTCTCAGCGTCAATAGAAATGCTCCTTGTCATACTGGCCTTTGAAAGGCCTTCGGAACTATAGGGCGGTTCAAGAATTGGCGAACCAACGGATGCCCAGTGAAACGGATGCTGATTCTACGATTCCACGAACGGAGTTCGGCTGAATATCATCTAAACATGTACGCGCACACGTCTGTGTGTGTCCGTCAAATTGTCAGTTTGCGATCCCCATAACACTATTAATTCGGCATTATCAAAAATAATAAAAGAAACAAAATAAAGTAGTGAATGACCTCAGTGATATATGACCGGATGACGTATACCCTGACCTTTCATGGCAGGTTCTGTGACTTCTGTTGCCTTTCTTCATCCGGACTCTCGTCCTTTGCGCTTTTTGTTTTATTCTCAATGTTCTGTGACTTCACGGCGGTACGCATTGAAACAAAACAGCGCCGCATTTCAACAACATACGACGAGTTCTCCATATAATATAATACGCGCTGATATAAGAAACTGCTAAGATATGCGCAGCTTGTAATAGTTATCCCGCTGTGCAGACAGGACACGTGAATAACGAGTGCCCAACTCGATTCCCTGAAATGCGTAGTAGTAGTACGAGGTCGTCCGGAGGAGCGAATGCCCTTGCTCCTTCTGTCACTCGTCTCATTTCCTCAATGTCGAGAACGAGGCACTGGAAGAATTCAATGAAACGCCTCATATGCAATCTCCCTCGCTACTCGGTGCAGTGTCGTAAGACTGCGACGGACTCTCGCGGTCTTCTTGACTGCCGCAACTAAAAGAAGAGTTTTCTAAACGCCCATGGCGGTTTGCGGGGATGTCGACACTTGCCCGTCAAGGTCGCAGCAAAGAAGACGCTGCAGAGCGACGACGGAGTGGTCTGTCTCTGCGGCCGCGACGAGACAAATATGGTGGCAACGACATTTCTGTAATCAAATAATTTCTGCCGTGCCACCTTTTTGGCATGATTAGTGAATACTGAACTTCGGGCCACGAAAGGCAGGGAATTTAGTTAACTATGACAGATATCCAACAGCGCTCTCAAGAATGAAAATTAAAAAGAAAAGGCACACTAGACACGGCAGGCGCTGTCGTTCGTTGTGTGTACCAATTATCTTAGTTGAGCTCTGTTGGATTTCTATCACGTTTAACGTATACCAAACGGCTCAGTTCTCGAGCTTGTTACAGAGGATTTAGTAATTATCTGCTGAAGAAATTATAAATATTTATTTCAATATTTTTTGTTAGCTTTTTTTTTTAAACGAGCCTATTATTAAGTAAAATATTGATAACGGCGCGCACTTCTAAAGAAAGCGGAACTTTTTTTTTTGTTGCAGATATTTATAAAAATAAATATCTTCACTGCATTCAAGGCTTTTGATTGTCTTTATTAACGTTCACTACAAACTTACATCTCTTGATTGCTAAATTAAAATAATAATAATAATAATAATAATAATAATAATAATAATAAAACTTCATACATCCGAAGCAAAACAACGCAGCGATGAAAACAAACAAAGAAAACGTGTAGCCTCCCACGGTGGCTCCTCCGTCAGCGACTTCTAAAGCAACGATTTAGACCTCATCTATTCTAAATCAATTGTCATAATTGTTCCTTTCATCGGTGTCTTTCATATGCGTACCTCAAGTATCTGCATGACATTTAAAAGCTTTCTACGAGTTTCATTTATGATCAAGTAAGACTCTTGTCAGTCTGTGACATGTTAGTAAAGATTGTCCCACGTCCTACGATGGACTACCGCCAAAGCTAATTGGCCGCCAGGTCCAATCACGAGCCAGTTAGAAATCACGTGTTGTATTGACGCGACGCGCGTATGTGTTTCGAGACGCGCGCACTGATACGCATGTCGGGTCAACAGACCACGTGGTTATTAACAGGCTCGTGATTGGGCCTGGCGGCCCAATAGCTTTGGCTGCAGTCCATCACAGGGTGTGATGAGGTATGGTGAACCGTAAAGCTATATCAGGTATTGATACGGTAAACAGACTAACGTACTAAATCATTTTTTAATGAATACGGAGGTTCCACGTTTAATACTGGGGCGTAGTAGCCGTTCTCGAAGCGTACTTTTATGTATTCATTCATTCATTCATTCATTCATTCATTCATTCATTCATTTATTCATTCATTAGTTTATTTTGTTCTCACGAACAAGTTCAACTAATGTATTACGAATGGTGTACAACAGCTGGGTTAGAGATTAGTCAAGAACGACGTAAACGCTATAAAAAAAGGTATAGTTAAATGTTAATAACCGCTACGCATGTTTGAAGACGAAAGACAACAACATCTCATTGTCAGATTCGAGGGTGCAGCGATGTCAATAAGTAAGCCTAGTACACGTGGCCTAGTGAAACTACGTTTCCTTTTCAAACAGGAAATGAGATTGTAGGGAACTTGCTCTCTCCCTTTGATGATTTTTGTGATATATTTAGAAATGTGCAGAATCGAGTAAAGTAATGGAAAAATGAGGTATATTTTTAATATAGGCCAATTTAATAAACTAATCAAAGAGCGCATCGGTGTCGATTATGACATAGAAAGAATAAACAAGACAAGGAACGAATGGGGCACTTCTTTCAACTGAGGTTGTTGCTTGTTAAAAGAGGTACGTCCGTGTCTCGTTTCTTCGCTCTTTCTACGTACCTTGGCTAGTTAAGCGTTCCCTAAAGCCGGGGTCGCACGTTTCATACATCATACAAAATGCACTCTGCAAATACAAGTAACCGCAATACAAGTGGTTCGAATCCACGTGCCAAGTTTTCTCCTTGAACCCTTGCCATGCAGCATTCAAAGCATGAATCTCGGGGTGACTCGCGTTCGAATCTGTGGGCAGACTGTCTTTTGTATGATGTATAAGCAGCGTGACTCCGGCTTTATCGTTCATCTATGCGTGCATATATCGCTCGCCATGAAATTATAACTTGGCTTTATACTTATCACTGTGTATATGGTCCTAAGTGGCACGTCGTTCCAGCTTGTTGATCATCCTTCGCAGCCCAACTTGTCGTTTTTTTTTTAAAATAACATTACCTCGTTTTTTGCGTCTAAGAAGCTGTGCTGAGTTGTAAGAACTTGAGATTGGGCGAGTTGGTTATTCATGTTTGTCGATGTAGCGCACTCATATTTCGTCTTTTTCTATTTGCAAATCATCTCAAACTGAAGTAGAAATAAAAGCCGAAGTTAAACACGAAATACAAAGTTGTTAGTGAGCGCTGTGTGAGAGGTGTGTTCTTTGGGTGTGTGAATGATTGAGTGACAGTTTTTCGAGTGCGCTACGTCGACAAACTGTGCTGAGTAACGAAATTTCGATGACATCGAACCAGTGCAACTTGGCTCGGTTGGAGGCTCGACCAGCTGTCTAGAAACCCCCTTGTGTGACTCTCTATAAAGTGAAGTGATTAGAATAACAAAGAGAATGGCCAGTTACGTTTCACGCGCTATTGCTATCTCCCCATTGCTCTTATTTCTTAATACTACTCACATCCTTGGGGCTGCAGCCTGAATGCTACATGTCTTGATAACACACACACACACACAAAAAAAACACGTCACCGCGCAAATATTAAAATATTGGCAGCGCTTTGTGGCACTGTAACGTAATTAAAATGCTTATCTGTGTGAACTGATATTTGGGTACCCCATCCCCATTAAGAAATCACGCATAATACTCTAGATGCAATTTATTCAACAATCGCACAGGTGCTATCCGTGGTTCAAATCGATTTCTTCTTTCTAACACGTAAACTCTCTGCCAAATAATCGCAGTCGAAAGACGGCAGCCGACGTTTCGTAAGTGCGTCAACGCCGCTGTAGTGTTTATTTTGTCACCTCGGTTTTGGCAACGACTCTTCTATGGTAGCTCTCCCATTAGCCGGCCAGTCTGCGGAACCAGCAGCCACCGGGGCTTCAGACGTTGGGATCCAACCCCGACTCTGACGAAGTCTGCGCGCCCTATCATCTTCTTCGCCTGTGTTTACAAGTACGACCAGCCACCACCGGGATTGCGACTAGCTGTAGAATTATTCTCTCAAGGCTCGTATGACGTATTTCATTGTCAATAAACAAACAATTCAGAGCGTTGAGGCACCATAACGAATCGTCCATTCATGCTCTACAAGCCACCATTTTTTTCTGATTTCTTGCAGTACGATTTTAAATCCAAGTTGTTTTACAACGCAATACCTGCCCGCCTCGGCAAAGGCGCCTAATTTAACCACACAACACAGGTGACGTTTCAATTTAGCACGACTGCTAACCTTTTGTCGAACGGCGTGTTTAGCGAACAAGTTCTACTCTCTTTAGTTTTTGTTTCTCTCTTCAATCTTGGCAGAAACTAGATAAGCTCTTTCTGTCCCACAGCCTCGGTGAGAACGTATACTAAGGCACGAGGTTAGAGAGGGTAGAACAAGGGGAACAACTTCACACAACGACATAATAACAAAAACGCCAGCAGTGCAAATAACGAGGGAGCCAGAGTAAAAATAGCCCTTGCCCCGCGCTGCCGCGTGCTGACAAGAGCTACAGAGAGAAGTTCTTGTTTTTATTATGGTTTTTATTTTACTCGGGGCGGCTTCCGGCGTATGTCTGTCACGCCAACAGCTGTAGCTTGTCGGGTAAAACAAAGGTTGCTGCAGCGTCGACCAGGGTGCGCCCATCATACACCAAAATGGTTGAGCGCAACACGTGGAGCCGACTGCAAAGGCACAAAGTATTTATAGTCTTTATATGCTGGCGGCCTAATGCACTCTCCCAGAGAGTTTTGAAGCCGCGTTTCGTTTCAGCGCTTTCTTTTATACGAAAAAGGATACCATATACCTATACCTGTGTTTACTGGAAGAACTCCGTTTAAACGTTTAAAAAACTGTTTTTAGAGAGAGAAAGAGGGGAAAATTAAAACTAAATTTGTCTACTATTAGTTTTAGAAAAAGGGTTAAATAGTGCAAAAATATTTTATTGAAAATTATTTAATTTTTATCAATCTCGTTCGCATCAAAAAGAACTCGTGAAATTGATCGGTATGACAAGTGAGATTTAGACATTAAATGGAAAAGGTTTCGTGTCCAAGCAGTTTTTGACAAAAACAAAAAAAAAGAAATTTCCATAGCCACTTTCAGCTGTTGTTTTAAAACATCAAATTTATGACCCCCCCCCCCCCTTGCCCTTTCCCCGCCCCCAAAATTTTGGCCATCCTTTCGTGCGCCCGTGCTTTTCCCGCTAAAATGTTAGCTGAAAAATTGACGTCACGGCACCCATAGACCAATTCAGCTTCCCCGCCAAATTTGGCGGAGACAGGTACTTCACGTGAGGCCTATGCACCAAGTCAGTCTCCCCGTTAAATTTATCGAGTAAATGAATAAATATATAGGTGGTTCTTCACTCCCCGAAACGACTGTTCAATGCCTTCCAAATAAATTTCAACGATTGCTCTTTAAAAGCCGCATTTCATGTTCTATATGACTTTGAAGATAAAGGGTATATAGTGCCATTTTTTTTAATTTTGAAAATAATAAATTGGGAGTTTTACTTACAGATTGGGCGAAAGCATAGGCTAACTTCCTGGTCATTTTGTCGGGCCCATCGTTGGTAAATTTCAACCTGACGTTGATACGACATCTGTGTCATCAAGATATGTCGCATATGTTTGCTCTCATCAGTTGTGCCATTGATTCATCTTTCCAATAAAGAAGGAACGCATCACGTATTTCATTCTTGTCCTAGTGTATTAAATTGTGCGCGCTATTAACGCTGTACAGTGTTTATGCGCCGATTATTATTTTTTTTTTTTATCGGCGCACATTGAAAATTGCGCAACATTATCGGAGCAAGCGCTTATGGTCTTGACGCCTAATGTTAGCTTTTCCTCTTTCCAATAACTTGCGCTATGAAGCTCGAAAAGTTAAATCGAAGCTGTACATAGCTTGCAGGTGTCATTATCGCATCCTGCATGGTGGACATTTCTGCGTACTTATTCTTGCAGATAAAGACGAACTTGAGGGAGAGAAATGCATGCTGCAGAAGTTGCACGCAAAGTGCTCAAGGTCACTGATGGTACACCGGCCAGCAATATGAAGGTGAACACCTTACCTGGTTTCTTGCCTGTTTTACGGCTCCCTAAAGCTATATTAACTCTCAACGTCCCAAATGGTCCGTGGCCAAGGGTCTGAACTTTGCGTTCTAGCCCTCTTCTGGAACAGAGCTTGTTCCAAAACTTGCAGGAGCGTCAAAAACAAGAAGAGGGCTGTTCACCTTTATATCGCTCACGGGTGTACGTCTTCGGTGCAAGCCACGTTTTAATTGATCCCATCGTTTTTTTGTTTTTGTTTTTTTCGTTTGAATAATAATATTTTTCATTTTATGACATTTCATATCCCGCTGTACATGAATTAATAAAACAAATTTGGTCGCATTTAATAGCGAAGCAGAACATATTTTCTAATCTTTTTTAATTGTTTTTAAAGCTAAGATTCGTTGATTTCATCATACCGATATTCGATCAGTAAGAGCTCGAGATCAGATTACCTCCGGTCCCCTGCATATTGCCCACGGGCCGTGACACCGCTCAAAAGAAGGGTGGGAAAACAATTAATCCCCGAAGGAAGCGATCGTGCTATCGCAGGTCACCTCCCCGGCAATACCCACGGGGCTACCCACCGGGCATAACCCGCATTCCTGCCCATATCCCATCTAGGTCACCCCGCCTGCCTGCTAGCCAACCTGCCCCTGCCAGCAGCAGCTACCCATGCAACGAGACGAGGCGCATCCCCAGTCAGGCTCCGTGGGATGTCGGATGTTGCGGCTTCGATGACGGCATGCCCACCGAAAAAGAGCGACCAAGACTCTCCTCTGTTTCTTCCTCGTTCTCTTTCACAACCCTCCCTCCAGGTACCGGCAATTACGGTTCCCGGAACCAAATCATCGGACAACCACACCACCGCTGCCATCATTTCGCTTGCTCGCATCGGGTTTCCTCTGTTCTTTTTGATTCGTCTGTTGCAGCTTGCGCGAGAACTATCCGGAGGTCAACGCCAATCTCTCTCACTCTCTCTCTCTCTTTCTTTCTCGACCTTTTACCAAAAAAAGAAAAAGAAAGAGCCTCGCGTTCTCTTCCCTCCGCCCTTTCCGCTTCATCTTACGGCCTTACCAAACACTTTTAGCCTTATCCTCTTCTTTTCTCTTCCTCCAGGAAACCTCCAGCGGGGCCTGAACCTAAGCTCCCTGGACAAACTGACTGCCGATTTAACAACACTCTCACCGAAAGGTCGACAACCGTCGCTTGTTACAGCAGACATCCAGCGCGATAGTGAAAGGAAGCGGCAATGAGATAACAATAATAATACGTAGGGTTAAAATTGCGGGAGCGAATCAACCTCCAGGTAATCAGGGCATCATAAGTCATGAGCACTTAGCCAGCAGGGGCGGTCCACCAGCCAACGCGCGTTTCTGTGCATTCGATTCGAGCGTGGGTATGCGTGCCCTCTGGCACACGTGCATCAATGCGTGTGTGCACGTGCGTGCTGTTAACTCTCTTTAATAACGAGCACCGCCCTCCCCCCCCCCCCCCCCCCCCTGAAATATTCGTAGAAGCGTTTGCGTGCGATCGGCCCCATCGGGTCGACCGGATGACTCAGAGAAGATGAAGAATAGTGGGTCTCGATGAGACAGCGCGGCGACTCGAAGATCCTCCGCAGGAGAAGGGGCAGTCCCTGTGACCCGTTTGGCTCGTAGCGCGGCAATCTCCGGAGTCCCGCCCCTTAAACACGTATGGCGACGTGTACGTATAAAGTAATTTTTATGGTCGTGAATCATCAGACTGACATCCGGGGTTTTCCCCCATCTGAGTTCCCTGCCCGCCGATACGAGTTCTTCTCGGTGGTACTTGGCTCTGTGGATAACCTGGATGCCATGGGCGCAAACCACAGATGGTGTGTGCACGGGTGGGGCGTTTCGCCGAAGCCGCTTTCAAGGAGTAGATCCCCATTAAGTAACTCGAGATTCAGCAGATTACGTTACGAGGGACGTGATATAATCGTCTGCTCGAAGACCACGACTAAATATTCAAATACGTCCGTTGGTAGGCCTTCCCCTGTCTGACTGGCATGCACAAGATGTCTGCTAGTGCAGTTCGCTCTCTCTCTCTCTCTCTCTCTCTCTTTCTTGCTACGTGTAGTGCATTATCCGGTTCGAATGAAATACGAACACTGGAGCCCGTGGCCGTCGACAGATGCTGCGCCTCCTGAAGGCATCTGGAAACTGATAGAACTGCGGGGTGGAGAGCAGTGTTGCAGATTTGCCACTCTTGAGGTGAATGATTCCGGAATCATTCCGCCCTTCCGCAACCTCGAAACTGAATGGGAATAGAATGGAGGAAGCACTGGTTGGAATAAAATGGGTACAGTGTTCTAGAGAGTTGTAGTGGCAAGAGCGGTGGCCGCCGCGTGAAGATTTTGCGCGTAGACGACACCGTAGCGCTGCTGTTCTGATCCCTATACTTCGTTTCAGCTTCGGTCCGAGCGCGGCCGATGTTACGCGCCGAATGGCCAATCAAACAGCCGAAAAAGCGCAACGTCATGGCGTGCTCTCCGCGCTTGATAGGACAAGCTGGCGGAGGAGCACGCACAGAGAGGCGGCGAATAGCGGCTCGTCCTCTTAACTGCACAGAGCACGCCATGACGTTGTGCCTCATTCGCTGTTTCATTGGCCCTTCGGCTCATAACATCGGCCGCGCTCGGACCGAAGCTGAAACGAAGTATAGGAACATGCCCCCGTCAGCTTCGTCGTCGGCGCTGCTCGGCGTGCACTACTGTGGTTCGACTGGAGCTTTTCGCGACGCAGAACAATAGGTGGGCGGCGTTTGGCAACTTCCGGTTCCTTAGAAGATTTTGTTTAGCTGCTGACAAACGACGACGATAATCTGCACGCCCGTGTAAGCATGATTCTGAAAAATATGGTCTGGAGGATTCAGAATCATGCTTACACAGACTTGCAGCTCAATGTCGTGGTCTGTGGACAGTGAACCAGAATTGCATAAGGAACCGGAAGTTGCCAAACGCCGCTCACCTATTGCTAATGTGAAAAATTGTAGGTTTTTCTTTGCACTAATGCCTCTAGAGTGTGTGCTATCCTCTACTTTCATTATTCGCGTGTTTTTGATGGAGCTCATTTGATTAATATCGACCCTCCCCCCCCCTTCCCAGTACTGACAGGTCGTTCAGCAACGTCATCACTTGGGCTCCACGCTTAATAGCTGCGAAAGAAACCACGCGATACTGATATAACAAGGAAAAATAGGCAAATAAATCTCAATAAATCTCTCACTTTTTTAATGGTGAGAGGAACAATAAACTGGTGTATTGTTTTTTGTCATCCTGTTGCTGATACGGGGACCAGCGTTGTGTAAGGTGCAAGGCCGAGCGGGTTTGGGAACAGCCAAGGTGCCACTTCAACTTGCGAACATACAGCAAATTGTCTTCAACAACCCCTAATATGAAAAAAAATTATTCTCAACTTACTGCTATGACTTCTCAAAAGTGGTAATACGCTTCATGGACATACACAGCAAACACATGAGAGATAAAAAAATATATATTCTCAACTTACTGCTTTATGACTTCTCAAAAGTGGTAATACGCTTAATCGACATACACAGCAAGCACATGAGAGATATCCAGCAATATACTACGCAAAAAGACTACAAAATAGTCATAATATATTGCGGCATAGAATCCTAACCTCTTCGCCTTTGACGATGTGCACATAGTCCCGAAGGATAAGGCGCGGTTCAAAATGTCTCTCGCACACCGCTGATGTCTCGGCGAGGCGTTTATCTTCTCGGTTAAGATTTTTTTCCCACTGTAGTCTGCGCGACTCCTCCTTTGGCGCACGAAACAGCGACGGCTGACGATCGCTGGTGCTCCGGCTGCCCTTGTTGACCGGGCCCAACTTGCATCCCGGCGCGAAGCAGTGTGTGGGTCCGTCTTTTTCCTTGCATTTATGACCAAGACGGCAACGGAACGGGGAAGACTCCCCACCACTACACCACAAAGAAAAGTGCTACGGTGCTACGTTTGGGGAGAAGCGCACCGCCTCAGCTTCGTCGTCTTCTTCGCTCATCGCACGTCTGCCATCTGCCACAAATTCTCCTGGGGCACGGAACTCCAGGGGGTAGAAGCTGAGCTAGTTGGTGGTACATATTACAACGGTTAAACCAGCTGAACCACGAAAATAGGGAGAAAGGAGTGAAGACAGGCTATCGCTGGACTACCAACTATTTAATACTGATCCTTCGTTTTCTTCTCTTTATCTCCTGGCGTTGTGGCTACCTTCTCGGAACTTATTCCATCATTTAATGTTATTGCTCCTCTATTATTGCCTTCATTTTCTTGCTACTTGATCTTTCTGTGCCATCTCGGATACTGGTTTGCCGAAGGAATCTTTTTTCGCTTGCCTGTAGGGTAATAGATGGTGAACTAACGCAGTTTTCTTCTTTATCTTCGATGGCCAAGGCCTCAAGTATCTCCCGGGCGAGCAGGGGGGCTATGTTGCGCTTTTTGGACTCCCAGGAGACTAGGGAGAGGGAAGTGACGTCTCAACGCAGCAAATGCAGATTGGATGTTGATTTTGTTTTCTTCTGTCAACATCCAATCTGCGTTTCTCTAGTCGTTGACGTCACTTCCCTCTTCCAAGTCTCCCGGGAGTCCAAAAAGCGCAACATAGCACCCCTGGTCTTTGTGGTGAGCCAAGATGGTTCCCATTTCGAGCTTTGCCTCGCACGTGCACGCTCGACAATGAGCAGCTAAATGCCCCGGCCCTGTTAGGGCTCTTATGTTTGCTGCATGCTCACGTGCTCGATCGTTCACGCACCTTCCCGTTTGTCCAATATACACACGCCCACATGACAGTGGTATGTTGTAAACTACTCCCTTTTCGCATTGGACGTACTTATTCTTATGCTTGGTGTTGCAAGTGCCGGTGTTGTTGGCCTCCCCTAGATTAACCTTCCGGCACATGGCATACCCCTTGTTGGGTGCCGAGCACACTACTTTGACGCCCTGCCTTGTGGCGATCTTTTTGAGCCTATGGGTGACACCATGAATATACGGAACCACCGCGAAAGGTGATCTAGGAACCTTCTTTCGTGTGTTAGAGTCATCCTCTCGGCTGGATCTCTTGATGTTTTGGCAGAGTTTTTCACAGATGGAGGTAAGAAGGGTCTCGGATATCCGGCCTCATGAAGTCTGGAGATTTGGGTCTCGACGCTTCTTCCCATCTGATGTGAACACGTTTTCCTGAGGCTAGCTGTGAGAGCTGTGGTGGCGACCCCTTGCTTTACATTTTTCGAATGTTCAGAGTCAAAGGGAAGGAACCCTTTCCCCGATCGCGTTTCGTATCTCCAACAAACGTGTCCATTTTGGAAGTCCAAGGCCAAATCCAGAAATCTGATACAGTTATCAGCGGGAAGCTCGTATGTAAAGGTGAGGCCCATGCAATTTGCTTGAAAATCCCTAAGAGTGGTGTTAAGGCATCCGTCTGATGTTTCATCAACTTCGGAGGTACATAGAATAAGAAAGTCATCAACATACCGAAAAATAACTGCAACCCGTGGATCTTTCAAAGCTTGTTGTATAGCAACCCCAGACGCGCCTAAAAAGACGTCACACAAATAGGGTGCCACTTTGGACCCGATACACACTCCACTCTTCTGGACAAAGTGCTGATCTTGGTAAGTCACTACCGTTGCGGAAAGGTAAACCCTTAAAACCTCCAAGAAGGTATCTACGCTAACACCTGCTCCATTTTGGAACTTCGCAAGGCCTTGATTTTCAATGGTATCTCTGAGGACGTGCAGCAGCCTTGCTTGAGGGATGGAGTAGTACATGTCCTGTACGTCCAGGGAAAACCCCGAGACAATTCTACTTCCTTTTTCTTCAAGATAAGTTCTTACTTGCTCTGAGTTGGGAATCCGGAATGGATCCTCAATATGTATTTTTGAGAGATGTTGTGCCAAAAACCTGGAAACACATGCTTGCCACGTTGTCCTTTCGGAGACTATGGCCCGAAAAGGAATGCCCTCCTTGTGAGTTTTGGCGGAGAAAAACACCGAAAGCTGGCCATTTGCCGCTCCTTTGATCTTGGTGCAAAGGCTGGCTTGATTTTGGTCGAACAGGTCAATGATGGTTCTTTTGGCTGCTTTTGCCCGTTTATCGTCTACCTTGATGAAATTCTTATTAATCGCTTGTTGGGCCTTTTCTTCATAGATGTTTGAATTCAGAACCACAAAACCTCCTTCTTTGTCCGAGACGCAAAGTTTAAGGTCTTTCCTTCGTAACTCTTGAATGGTAGATCTGAAGCTCACCTTTGCCTTTCCCTTGTGTTTGAGGTTTTCAAAGGCTTGGATGCCCTCATCTATGATTTGAGGGCCTTTCTCTTGGGGGGCCTTGGCGGCTATCTTCCTTACGAGAGCAACGTTGTCCACCCTCTCGAGCTTGGGAGCTATGGCGAACTTAGGCCCTTTTTCCAGCACCTGTCTTGCTGTTGTGGAAATCTCTACATTCCCGATCACCTGGATCGGATGCTTCTTCTCAAGTTCCTTGGCTAGTCGATGTGTTGCCAAGAGGTGACGCCAGATAGGGAGGAAACTTTGAATCCATAGGTTCTCCGTCGTATACCTTGTCATTGCGATGTGGTTGGAAAACCAGTTGTAGGTAGGACACCTAGCTCGCAGAACATCGGTAAGGAGGCGGACCTGCCGCCACTTTTCGGACCTGTATGCTCTCTCGGAGCATACAAAAGAAGATCCTCCTGGTTGAAGTGCAATCCTTCTTTGGAGCGGTAAAGCCATCCCAGGGGCACGCTCAACGAGTGTCCAAGATCCTCAGGTCCGAAAAGTGGCGGCAGGTCCGCCTCCTTACCGATGTTCTGCGAGCTAGGTGTCCTACCTACAACTGGTTTTCCAACCACATCGCAATGACAAGGTATACGACGGAGAACCTATGGATTCAAAGTTTCCTCCCTATCTGGCGTCACCTCTTGGCAACACATCGACTAGCCAAGGAACTTGAGAAGAAGCATCCGATCCAGGTGATCGGGAATGTAGAGATTTCCACAACAGCAAGACAGGTGCTGGAAAAAGGGCCTAAGTTCGCCATAGCTCCCAAGCTCGAGAGGGTGGACAACGTTGCTCTCGTAAGGAAGATAGCCGCCAAGGCCCCCCAAGAGAAAGGCCCTCAAATCATAGATGAGGGCATCCAAGCCTTTGAAAACCTCAAACACAAGGGAAAGGCAAAGGTGAGCTTCAGATCTACCATTCAAGAGTTACGAAGGAAAGACCTTAAACTTTGCGTCTCGGACAAAGAAGGAGGTTTTGTGGTTCTGAATTCAAACATCTATGAAGAAAAGGCCCAACAAGCGATTAATAAGAATTTCATCAAGGTAGACGATAAACGGGCAAAAGCAGCCAAAAGAACCATCATTGACCTGTTCGACCAAAATCACGCCAGCCTTTGCACCAAGATCAAAGGAGCGGCAAATGGCCAGCTTTCGGTGTTTTTCTCCGCCAAAACTCACAAGGAGGGCATTCCTTTTCGGGCCATAGTCTCCGAAAGGACAACGTGGCAAGCATGTGTTTCCAGGTTTTTGGCACAACATCTCTCAAAAATACATATTGAGGATCCATTCCGGATTCCCAACTCAGAGCAAGTAATAACTTATCTTGAAGAAAAAGGAAGTAGAATTGTCTCGGGGTTTTCCCTGGACGTACAGGACATGTACTACTCCATCCCTCAAGCAAGGCTGCTGCACGTCCTCAGAGATACCATTGAAAATCAAGGCCTTGCGAAGTTCCAAAATGGAGCAGGTGTTAGCGTAGATACCTTCTTGGAGGTTTTAAGGGTTTACCTTTCCGCAACGGTAGTGACTTACCAAGATCAGCACTTTGTCCAGAAGAGTGGAGTGTGTATCGGGTCCAAAGTGGCACCCTATTTGTGTGACGTCTTTTTAGGCGCGTCTGGGGTTGCTATACAACAAGCTTTGAAAGATCCACGGGTTGCAGTTATTTTTCGGTATGTTGATGACTTTCTTATTCTATGTACCTCCGAAGTTGATGAAACATCAGACGGATGCCTTAACACCACTCTTAGGGATTTTCAAGCAAATTGCATGGGCCTCACCTTTACATACGAGCTTCCCGCTGATAAGTGTATCAGATTTCTGGATTTGGCCTTGGACTTCCAAAATGAACACGTTTGTTGGAGATACGAAACGCGATCGGGGAAAGGGTTCCTTCCCTTTGACTCTGAACATTCGAAAAATGTAAAGCAAGGGGTCGCCACCACAGCTCTCACAGCTAGCCTCAGGAAAACGTGTTCACATCAGATGGGAAGAAGCTTCGAGACCCAAATCTCCAGACTTCATGAGGCCGGATATCCGAGACCCTTCTTAGCCTCCATCTGTGAAAAACTCTGCCAAAACATCAAGAGATCCAGCCTAGAGGATGACTCTAACACACGAAAGAAGGTTCCTAGATCACCTTTCGCGGTGGTTCCGTATATTCATGGTGTCACCCATAGGCTCAAAAAGATCGCCACAAGGCAGGGCGTCAAAGTAGTGTGCTCGGCACCCAACAAGGGGTATGCCATGTGCCGGAAGGTTAATCTAGGGGAGGCCAACAACACCGGCACTTGCAACACCAAGCATAAGAATAAGTACGTCCAATGCGAAAAGGGAGTAGTTTACAACATACCACTGTCATGTGGGCGTGTGTATATTGGACAAACGGGAAGGTGCGTGAACGATCGAGCACGTGAGCATGCAGCAAACATAAGAGCCCTAACAGGGCCGGGGCATTTAGCTGCTCATTGTCGAGCGTGCACGTGCGAGGCAAAGCTCGAAATGGGAACCATCTTGGCTCACCACAAAGACCAGCTCGCCCGGGAGATACTTGAGGCCTTGGCCATCGAAGATAAAGAAGAAAACTGCGTTAGTTCACCATCTATTGCCCTACAGGCAAGCGAAAAAAGATTCCTTCGGCAAACCAGTATCCGAGATGGCACAGAAAGATCAAGTAGCAAGAAAATGAAGGCAATAATAGAGGAGCAATAACATTAAATGATGGAATAAGTTCCGAGAAGGTAGCCACAACGCCAGGAGATAAAGAGAAGAAAACGAAGGATCAGTATTAAATAGTTGGTAGTCCAGCGATAGCCTGTCTTCACTCCTTTCTCCCTATTTTCGTGGTTCAGCTGGTTTAACCGTTGTAATACGGAACTCCAGCGCCACTCGCGGCATCTACGTTGACCGTCTTCACGCGGCCCATTGTAAGCGGGCGCCGCTCTTGCCACTACAACCTCTAGAACACTGTAAAATGGGAATGGAATATACCTTTTGCCGAATTACCCAAGCATCAAAAAGATTGCCGGGAACGTAGGTACACGCGCTGTGCATGCTGGTGTCTTCATTTCTAACTGTTCGAACGCAAAAATCCAAAACAAGTGGCACTTTGCACACGCGCTACACGGATGCTTTCTTTTGGTTATTTACTTCAGATGTTTTCTATAGTAAAGGCTAGCACGTGCAGCGCGTGTACCTACGTTCCCAACATTCTCCTTGATGCTTGGGTAATTTATCCAAAGGTCTATGAGGTGCATTTTGCCCGAAACGAAGTGGGAATGGAATGTTGCAAAATAATTTGTTGGCCTAGTTGGTTAAACATCACGCAAATAGAAAGGGCGAAAGACAAGGACAAGTGGAAGACCATGGGACAAGTGTAGTCTTTTGTCCTTGTCTTTTACGGTTTCTATTTCCGTAATGGAATGGGCTTTCTTCTTATTCGAGCTGTGCCGACGTTGTCAAAGGGTCTTTTGAAACAGCACCATTGCACTTTAGGTAACTGACGGCTGGGTTATCTGACCAACTCATATGTTCCTACGAGGATAAAAGTGGCATTCACAGTGAAGCAACCAAACCTGTATAGAGTTGTAGGCGGACAAGGTCTCGTTCCTGGCGCCGTAATGCGGCTGTTGTGACCATGTGCGATTACAGCACCTGTCGTACGCCACCAGGCAGGGACAATACCACCCGCACTTCTTTGATGCGCGACTCCTCACTTGTCATGTATTTCCTAGGCGTTGACGATATGCACGGACCTTTTGTGAAGAAAATGGGTGGTTTGAAGTTTTGTCAAACGTGTTACGAGGTTTTTATGCCAGTGTCCAGCCATCAATATGTGCAGTGCCACCATCTTAATTTCCTCCAGCGCTATGTTCGACCACCGCTCGGCTTAGTAGAATCAACGCTTTCGGGACATGTTATGTATATTTTTAAAGTTGCATATACGTTTGAGAACGTCACCCTTATGCTGACGTTATTTTCGGCCAAATTAATGTAGCTGTCAATAGCCATTTTTCACGGTTGGGAATTAGAAGAATAGAATAGAAAGGTAAAGAGTCATTCCAGGAGTGGGTATGGACCCAGTGTTTCCATTCCTAGGAATTTGAAGGAATGGAATTATCGGAAAATCCAATTCCCTGGAATGGAATCAGAATGGAATCCGAATGGAATCGGAATGAAATGGGGGTGCTCATTCCGCAACACCGCCCGATAGTACGTACGGGCAAAGCCAGTGGCATACACAATCTCGTATTCTGCAAGTGCGACCATGGGGCAAGGGGGGGGGGGGGGGGGGGGGTAGGAGAGCTTGCATTGTATTCGAGGGTTGGTGCGGAGAAAGGAGGAAAAGGGGAGATGGGGGAGTGCGTGTTATGTAGCGTATGCATCTGAGTTTATGCACAGTGTCCATGTCTGAGATATTTTTTTTCTGTCTTTCTTTAACTATCTTCTCATCTTTCTCGCTCTCTGTATTCTTCTATGTCACCTATTTATCTTACACCAGTTCTTCTTTTCATTCTAACAGTAAAACGCCACTATCGGTCGTATGTACCCTATAGAAATATGAGGGCACAATTAATCTAAAATTCAATAGAGATTTACGCTCTAAAGTCGCGCTCCCACTGCTAATACACGATCCAAAAGACAGCCTGCCACACTATGATGGCCCTGTCACATTGATCGTAAGAAACAACTGTCTGCAGACATGTTGGAAGCATACATACGCATGAAACAAACATGCCCTGAACATTCTTGAGACGTGTCCGCAGATAATTCTGTCATCGTGTGTGCAGCAAACACTGAGTCTTTTGTACGACGTATGGGCGGTGTGACTGCGTCTTAACGGTTCGCAAGTAATTGCCCATTAAAAAAAAAAAAGTTCTGCATCGACGAACCTATCGCTCTTTCTTTACTACCTCTGAGAATTAAATGCGCAAGTAAAATCTTCTCTGTGCAGGGAGTCCAGGGCGTTCCTTCAGCGCGTTCCATTCGTACGCATGCCCATCTTGAAACGCTAAAGACGCAGTAAGATACATTCGAAGAAAACGTCTAAGAAAAAACAGTCACGCGAAGGAGGTGTAACGTGGGAAACAAAACTAAAATCGCTTTCCTTCAGCCGACACTTGCACTTTTCATTTTTCTCAGACGGGATCGACGTATATTTATTGGTACAAGTAAAACTCTATACGCTAAAACATTGCCCTTTACATTGCCGAGGAATGAGTCATAGGATGGTGACCTTTTTGTTTTTGTTTTTCATGTGCGAAGACAGTTTAATTTATTTTCCTGTAGCCTGGTTGGCATGATGCTCCCTGTTTGTGTGCGAGTGTTCTTGTTTTGTGTGGGTATATTATATAATTTTTGTTTGTGTACGAGTGTACTTTTTCTTGAGCGTGTATATTTGCATTGTTTCTTGTCTTTAAGCAAATATGTACGAAATTTATTGTTTCAATATTTTTGTCAAAACGTGTACTCCCTCCTCACACAATGCCCGAAAGGGCGCTTTGAGGTATATTAAATAAATAAATAAATAAATAAATGATATGGAAGTAGTAGAGACGTCTTCTTCTTTCTCCGTAAAAGGTACCTCGCGTATGCGTCGAGATACTTAGGGAAAGGATCCCGGGAACGCGCGGGGACGTCAAAAATGCCGAGCTCTGATTGGAAGGATTAGGGGGTAGACCTTAGCCTAACTGCCTTTGTCTCCACTGCACTCGTCAAACGCGTTCGAATGCGAGAGCCAAACGCCGGACGCCAGCGTTCCGCGGTCTAACGCGTTCGACGAGTGCAGTGGAGACAAAGGCAGTTAGGTTTAGGTCATACCCCCTACTCATTCCAACCGGAGCTCGGCGTTCTGACCGTCCCCTCTCCTCTCCTCCTCTCCCTCAGTTGTCGGCGCATAGGTAAAACATTCGAACTCTTTGCGGTTTTAAGGCGCGCGTGAACCAGTTTTTCGCGTCTGTTTGTGCCGAACTGCAACGTGCAGTGGAAAACTTTTCCGGACTGCCATGATCAAAAGAACCTCCAAGTAAGCACAACTGCGCGGGAAGAATAAGAAGAAAAAAAAATCATTGAACCAAGACGCCTTGTACCTATATCCCAAGATAGAAGGAAACTCAATGAACAAAAACAAAACAAGACAGGGTTTGTTCAACTCATATCGCGGCCACACAACAACAAGCGTGCACGTGCGCGAACAATGAAAACTCCCTATTATTATTTAGTCTACCCGCTTCGTTCATCCAAAGTTGGGACCACGGCCACGCTGTCACGGCAAGGCTAAGCGATTCGAGTCCGTCTCGCGACAGCACGCTGGCCGGGCGCAGCACACGCCAAGAACTAGTCACGGCACATGTACATCCGAAACGATCGAGCCAAAAGTTCGCTTACTTCGAAACAACGAAGCTGGACATGGCGTGAGCTCTTCTTTGTCTACATCAATGAAGGCACACACGCAATCAATCGAACACACGTGAAGTCCACCCCCTTTCCCCAACCACACACAGACAGAAAAATAAGAAGCTTCGCGAAACAAAACGGAAACAATGAGGCAAAGGAAGACCGATCAGTAACAGTCCCGATGGCCACATCGATTGTGCACCGAAGTTAGCTGCGGTCGGTTTTCGCAGAAACCCAAACCGCCGGCGCCGGGATGATTGCAAGACCGATCAGACGGAACGGCAAAAGCGAGATTTTCGCAATCGGGAGACTCGAGGGAGGGCGTGCGTTGTTTTATACCCCGTTCCACCATACAATGGACCGCAGCGGGCGCTACGAGCAATCCCGGCTAATCCCGCGCTATGAACGTGTCACGTGACGCTTTATGGTGTATTCACACGACGGAGAGTCGGTAGTCAAGCTGAGACTACAGCCAGCTGCAAGCGCGAGCTAGCCCGTATACTCCTGGCTTTGATACGGGCTTTCATAGCGCGAGCACTCCTTCTGCACTTCAAAGCTGCGGTCTCGTGCTGGCTAGCTGTAGCATTAGCTGTAGTCTCAGCTTGAGGGTGAACGTCTAATGTTTACAAAATCACAGTCCAATGTGCGATCTTCAAAGCCAAGCACGTGCGTGTTTGTCGCTTCGCAAAGCGAGTAAAGCACGCTCCATACGCACGAACACTCAAAATGGCACCTGCTACACGCTCTTTTTGGGAAGGTCTGGCGCACGTGAACTCGAGGCGCGATGACGTTTACTCCTCTCTGTGGAAGACATCTCCGTCGTGTCAATACAGAATCAGGCTTACTATAGGCCAGTATACCTCTCAAGTTTTGAGCAGCGCTCCAGGCGAGCAAAATAGAATATTTGGCTCGCGTTTCGAAGGTGCGTCATCCCGCTTCCCTAGTTTTTTACACTCCGTTCCATTCGTGCCAGCGTAGCAGAGGCTACAAGAGCGAGCTCCGAGCTTGCAGTGTCCCTTCCAAGGAAGCACGCGCGCTCGTGCAGTGCGAGCATCGTTCAGGGGAACATGTTTTTGCAAGTAGCTTCAGCTTCGCTATCAAGTGAAACATCACGTGAAGTGAAACATAAACATAATAAAGCTGAACGGGACGCTAAGGCTGCGAGCTGCATAATTCCTTTTTTTAATTCTAGTTTTTCTTTTTTAGACGTTTTGTTATCGCGCGTCTACAGATGCTGAGAGAAGCTTGCATTCGAACGTGGCACGTGCAAAATTGAACGTTACAGCGCCGCCTGGATAGTGCTGCAGCATA